>VUQH01015225.1:45066-59270 GCA_015106775.1 Etroplus canarensis
GAGGGAAGAGGAAAAAAAAAAAAGAAAAATATATATATATATATATATATATATATATATATATATATATATATATATATGATATGTATTTTCTGTAACTTTGTAACATGGTGTATCCTTTATTTTCTATGTTACAACTGGTACTCTGTTCTCTGTTTTGTATGGATAGTAAAGGACGCATTAACCTAGGGTTGTGTGTTTTATATAATGCACTCAAAGCTACTGAGGACCTATTACCCTATGGGTATTTATAAAAAGGGAAAATATCAAAGTGTACAGTAACATGAAGTCTAGTCACTTTTCTGTAAATAAAAGCACTGCAAACCATCTGTGGTGACTGTTGAACTATCACAGTTAAAACTGATGTGTATGTGGGGAATATGTTGACCCATAAATAATTTCACAATTTCAAAACATTCATTGTCATTATTGTCACACGTCTTCTTTTTTCATCTCTTTGAGGAGGTTCACATAATGTACTAAATTTATAAATATTAACAAAATGCATTATACTATTTATTTAATGATCACAGCATCAGAACTCAAGTAAAGTCTCTAGTTAAAGCCTGACCCTTACTATGGTTGAATATAAGACAACTGTTTCACATCATATCCAATTGCCCAAATACATGGATCTTGTAACTGCTAACTGACCTTCAAATTTCTAGTCCTCATGTTGCTGCTGAAGAAGCAGAAATGTTTTCTGAAGTCATCTGAGCTGATTTTACCGTCTCTCTGTCTGTGCACCAACACAGTGTGGGGGGGTTGGGCCAGTAGCAGAAGGGCCACACTGCAGAATGGATTACATTTCTATGGACTGAATGTCCTGCTGTGCTGGGGTCATTGCACCTCAGTACCGTAACCTTTGACCTCTGACCTGTGTTGAGTTTGTATTTATTAGTGCGTAGATTTCCTGTGTTACATCTCTGAAATCCTGCAGGATCCACAACATAAAACTTTGAATGCAGAAAACTTGTTTGAAACTGCCAACACCCCACCCCCCCACAAAAAAAATCATTGATTTATTCACCTGACCTGAATGTCAATATCAATATCCGCTAAAGATTTCAGCAGAAGATTTGTGATCCTATCAGCTGTGAGAAATGTGCTGCCACAGGAGAAGGTTTCATCATTGATATCACCAAACACTTATATAGCTATTTTAGCAACCACAGCCCTTTTTATTTCTAGAGATGGTTTCATACATTGAAATGAATCCATTACACACATCAAATAAACTTCTTATACAGTCAATAATTTGTGTGTGTAACTACAAAGATTAGTATTACAGAAAACATGTTTTATTATGGTGTTCTTAGTTTTTAACTAAGCATTTAGATCAGATTGCTTTATTGTCATTTCAACTATATATAAAATACACAGTGAAATGATATAGCGTTCCCCCAGGTCCGCTATATTATTTCCACCCTTGTATGGGGCACCCATACAAGGGTGGTGCCAGCCGGCCAGGGCCCGCCTCCGGCCCAGCACAACACCTCGCCTGCGATGTCTTCTTCCCCAGCCACCGGCATTAGGCGACGCCGAGGACTGAAGTCCCAGTCCATGTCCATTTATCAATATGTCCATTTATACATATTGATAGAAGACTGGCACATTTATACAGTTATATACTGACCACTGACCAGCTACTTTATTAGGTACACCTTGCTAGCACCAGGTTGGACCTCTTTTTGCCTTCAGAACTGCCTTAGATAGACATGCCATACATTCAACAAGATGCAGGAAACATTCCTCAGATATTTTGGCCATAATGTAATGCTAGCATCACACGGTTGCTGCAGATTTGTCGGCTGCACAACCATGATGCAAATCTCCTGTTCCACTGCATCCCAAAGGTGCCCCATTGGAATAAGATGTGGTGACTGTGGAGGCCATTTGAGAACAGTGAACTCGCTGTCATGTTCAAGAAAGCAGTTTGAGGTGATCTGAGCTTTGTGATATGGTGCATTATCCTGCTGGAAGCAGCCATCAGAGGAAGGGTAAAGTGTCACAATGAAAGGATAGCCATGGTCAACAATACCCAGGTAGGCAATGGTTTTTAAATGATGCTCATTTGGTATCAAAGGCACCCAAAGTGCACTCAGAACATAACCACACCAGTACACCAGCACCAACCTGAATTGTTTATATAACAAATGATGAATACATGTTTTCATGCTATTTACGCAAAATTTTGACCCTACTATCCAAATGTTGCGGCAAAAATCAAGACTCATCAGACCTGGCAACGTTTCTCAAATCTTCTATTGTCCAGTTTTGGGCAGCCTGTGCAAACTGTAGTTTCAGTTTTCTGTTTTTAGCTGACAGGAGTGGCACCTGGTGTGGTTCTTCTGCTTCAAGGTTCATTGTGTTGTGCATTCAGAGATGCCCTTCTGCACACCTTGATTGTAATGAGTTATTTAAGTTGGCGCATTTTCAACCAGAGAACTGCCACTCCCTTGATATTTTCGGAACAATCTCTGTTAACCCTGGAGAAATCGATTTTTGAAATACTTAGGCCGGCTCATCTGGCACCAACAACCATGCAACGTTCAAAGTCACTTCAATCCCTTATTTTCCCCATTCTGTTGCTCAGTTTGAACTTAAGCAGGTCATCTTGACCACATCTGTATGCTTAAATGCATTGACTTGCTGCATTCTAATTAATGGATTAGACATTTGCAGCTATATAAAGATCCATAAATCAACACATTCAGGTTTAGTTTATTTTATTTGTACCTGTCGGCAGATTTGGTCTGCAGTAAGCGATGAACAAATACAGACAACAGATAAGCATAATACAACAAAATGAAGATGTAAACTAAGTAATCCACACCACATCATTGTTCAGTGAGAAAGAAGTTTTGACTTATGTGAGCATTCTTCTTCTTTCAGCTGCTTCCGTTAGGGGTCGCCACAGCAGCTCTGCCTCCATCTCTCCTTATGCCTTGCATCCTCTTCTGTCACTCAAACCTTCTTCATGTCCTCCTTCACTACATCCATGAATTTTATCTGTGATCTTCCTCTTTTCCTCCTGCCCGGTAGCTCCATCTTCAACATCCTTTGTCCAATGAAGCCACTATACATCCTATGTATGTGTCCAAACCATCTTAACCTTGCCTCTCAGACTTTGTCTCCAGGTCACCCCCAGGGGAAAAATCTCACCATCTTAAAGTCTGCCTCTTGTAGCTGTCACCATCTCCAAACCAAACATCATAGCAGGTCTCACTACCATCTTGTAAATATTCCCTTTCACTCCTGCTGCTTTCTTTCTGTCTTATTTGAACACTGACATCTAAAAAAAAAAAAGAATGAACATGTCCATGTTAATATGATGAAGACAGTCTGGTTATGTGGGTGCTTATTTGTCAGTAAATTTGTATGGGTCAGATCTGACATACAGAGGAGTTATACACAAAATGGACTGGGCTAATGAACATGAAGACAAAAAATAAAAGGGTTTTAAAACCTCAATTCCAAAAAGGTTGGAAAGGTGCAAAAGATAAATAAAAACACAATGCAATGATTTGAAAATCTAAAAAAGAAATGTATTGACAAAAGAATACAGAAAACATATCAAACGTTTAAAGCAAGACATTTTGCTATTTCATCAAAAACACTAGCTCATCTTGAATTTGATGGCTGCAACAAGTTTAAAAAATGTTGGGAAAGGGCCATGTTTATCACTGTGTAGTATCTCCTCTTCTTTTAACAACAATCCATGGGATTGGGAACTGAGGAGACCAGCTGCTGGACCTTTGGAAGATGAATGTTGTCCCATTCTTGTCTGATATAGGATTCCAGCTGCTCAACAGTCCTGGGTCGTATTTTGCATTTCATGATGAGCCAACTGTTTTCAGTTCATAAAAGTTCTGGAATACGGGCAGGCCAGTCCAGCACCTGGACTCTTCTACAATGAAGTTATGCTGTTGTAATATCTGCAGCATGCGGTTTAGCATTGTCTTGCTGAAATATGCAAGGCCTTTGCTGAAAAAGATGTCCTCTGGTGGGGAGCCTGTATATACCTTTCAGTACAGATGGCACCTTTCCACATGTGCAAGCTGCCAGTACCATCAAAGATGCAGCCTTTTAAACTGAGTTCTCATAACAAGCTGGATGGTGCCTCTACTTTTTAGTCTAGAGGATGTGGCATGATTCCCAAAAAGAATTTCAAATTTTCACTAAAGAACAGTTTTCCACTTTGCTTCAGTCCAATTTAAATGAGCTTTGGCATAGATAAGATGGCAGCATTTCTGGATCATGTTCACATATGGCTTCTTCTTTACATGGCAGAGCTTTAACCTGCAGTTGCGGATGGCACAGCCAACTGTGTTACAGAGAACAATTTCTGGAAGTGTTCCTCAGCCCATACAGTGATTTCCATGACAAAATCATGCCTGTTTGCAATGCAGTGCTGCCTGAGGGCCCAAAGATCACCAGCATCCAATACTGGTTTTTGGCCATGCCCCTTGCACACAGAGATGTATACAGACTCTCTGAATCTTTTGATGATAATATGTACTATATATGATGGAAGATTCAAAGTCTTTGCAGTTTTACACTGCACTGCACTCTGAAATTGTTCTACAATTTGTAGATGCAGATTGCTGAACCTCTGCCCATCCCTGCCTAAGGTGCTCTTTCATACCCAGTGACCTGTTACCAGTTAACACAATTAGTTGCACCATGTTCCTGCAGCTGTTTCTTTATAGTACCACTTACTTTTCCAGCCTTTTGTTGCCCTTGTCTCAACTTTTGTGACATATGTTGCTGCCATCAAATTCAAAATAAGCTGGTTTTTTTTAATGAAATAGTAAAATGTCTCACTTTCAACATTTGATATGTTTTATATATTCTTCTGTGAATAAAATATTGGTTTATGAGATTCGAAAATCATTACATTGTATTTTTATTCATATTTCAAGCAGCTTTCCAACCTTTTTGGAATTGGGGTTGTATGAAAGTGTTCGAACATTTTCAGAAACTCAAAATGAATATCAGATTTTAGAAGTTTTCCACTTTGGTTAGTTTGATAAATGTTTATTGAAGTTAAAGGTGCACATATTTATATACCTGTATCCTGATTCATTCATTCTTCATGTCTGTGTTTACATGCAGAGGCCACATCATGCTTTCCGCCTGATAAACTGAGGTTCTTAAAAAACCTGGTGAGTTCATTTGTTGCATTTTATCATCATGTACTGATACTGTGTACCACACTGGATAAAGTCAGGGGACAGGAGTACATCCCTGCAGCTGATGCACACAGGCAGGGGAGGTTCCCTGTTGACAGCAGCAGACTCGAAATACACTCCAGATAGCCTCCATCCAGCTAACTAGCTGCACAACATTAACCGGTAACTCCCCGTTCTTTTAAGATAGCCCCCCATGGATTTGAACAACATCTTATCGCAGCTTGAAACTGCCGGCGAAGAGAAAATCGAGAAGCTTTTGCAGCTGTATAATGGAGAGGTGAGTCGTGGCTATGCTCGCTTTTCTTCAACCAAAACAAACGCCCGTGCTAACGTTAGCTAGCTACCTAGCTAAGTAGCTAGCGCTGAGTTAGCCGAACATCGTACCAGTCCGCAAAAGCGAAATTGTTGGTTTTGTCAAATGATACCTCATGTTGCTCCATGACGAACAGCACAACTAGTCTGTAAGCGAAGCCACGACGTTGAGCTGTTTACTGAACCAATTCAGAGCTAATTATGCTAATGCTGCCTGCTAACTGACCGTTTGTGAGTTACACAGCAGGGCTAAGTAAACTTTATGTGATCTGCTGAGGTTTAAAATTTTATCTGTTTCAGTGAGGTTAGAGTTTGTTTTATTTATATATATATGTATATATATGTGTGTGTGTGTGTGTGTGTGTGTGTGTGTGTGTGTGTGTGTTGATTTGGTGGCTACACTGAGCATCCTTCCTGTTGCAGAACACCCAAACCTTCACTTTTGACCCTAAAGAGGAAGCCCTGCGGAGTGTAAGTACCATCTAACTGAGCAGATTGTTAATAAGAAAGGCCTGCTGTGTTGTAGTGACAGTCTTTATGTGTGTGCTTCCTTTCAGAAATTGTGTCAGAGTGTGCTGACAGTACTTGGGAGGCAAATGCAGCCTAGTTGTCAGAAGACATGCCTGGAGACCCTCCGCATCCTGTCCAGAGATAAGCGTGTTCTCGCTCCTGTAGCCACCAGGGAAGGCATCTTGATCCTGGCAGGGATGGCAAGGCTACAGACTCAAGAGGATGAGTGTGATGACCAGACAAGCTCTCAGGAACGGACACTGTCAGAGGAGGAAGAGAGGGTTGTGGTGGAGGCCTTAAAGTGCCTTTGCAATGTGGTGTACAACAGTCTTGCAGCTCAGCAGGTCTGTGTAGATGTGCAGCTGGCTCACGGTCTGTGCGTCAGCCTTCACACAGCCCGCACATGGCACCACGAGGTGGGCCTGTTCACACTTCGCCTTCTCTTCCTGCTATCTGCTCTCCAACCCGAAGTGAGAGGGGTTTTGAGGAGAGGGTGGCATGCTGTGAGACTGCTGACAGAGGTGCTGGAGCATACCCTGGATGTGCGCTGGGTCGGTCCGTATGAAGCTGCTCGTCCAGATCCACAGGCCCTGCCCATGCCTGCAGAGGATAACGAGCGAGCAATGGAAGCACTCAAAGCCTTGTTCAACCTCACGCTGTCTGAAATTGGTGGTGAGGTGAGTGTGATTATATGATCTGACATTACAGTAAAGACTCACATTTGTGAGTAATTGTCATGAGTTTATGTGGATGGATTAAGAGCAAGTCAAGTAGCCTCTGTATCACCACAAATGCAATAAGCTGAATTACATATTAGACTGTCCTGCACCATAAAGATCATACATCCTATTCTCTAAGCAACTGAATTGTATCCAGTGGGTCTACTGGAATGGTTATACTGGTTCTTAGTTTATTATAAGACCTCAGTTCATCCAGTGTCTCAAACAAGCCATTTTATCTCCTCCCCCTCAAAGGCTGTGGTTCGCAAATTGTGGGGCCACCAGAGGTGGTTTGTAGACTACCAGGTGAAAAATTTTAAGACAAAATAAACCGATGATTTTGCCCTGAACTACTCGCAATATTCAACTTGTTTCTTTTTTGTTAATGATTGGTCTGGTATGGAGTGTAAACGTTTTTTAGCTTTCAAAACGGAGCATGCCAGAAAAATTTTGAGAACCACTGCTTTAAAGCCACCTTTCCTCTCAGACAACTTTATTTTGATTAGCTCCCCCTCATACACAGACAGTTTGACCTTATTAGAGATAATCTGTTTTGTTGAAATCATACAGATCGAAACAAATGGAGTGTTTAAAGCAGTCTGAAGTCTTAGCACTTACGGGGTTTATTTGCGCATTCACTTACTTTATTATTCGAAACTTTTACCATATTTAACATGAGCAACCCCATTGCAACAGTATGATAGATATGCATATATGATAGAAAATAAAGAAAAGCGCAACTTTAAGTTGTATAACAGTAGTGTGTCATGTAACTCGGATCATTCAGTGTCACAAATATAGAAGACGCTTTTTTTTTTTTTTTTGCTAAAGCTGACAGGAAAAAATTGAAGTTAACCATATAACAGTAATTAAATAATGACTGCTGCTCTCTGGTCAAATGTCCCAGGAGGCCATGGCAGTCTGACCGTAAATAAGCACGCACAAAAACAGGACCTTGAAACTGAAGCTGCTGAATGGAATTCAGCCATCTTAAATGCTGCTATTTACACCTGTGTGTTTCATAGAAAGTTATTTTTATATATATATATATATATATATATATATGAGAGAAAGAGGATGATATTTAGTATACATGTTTTTGGAGAAAGTGTCAAGCGTGTTTAATTATGAAAAGCATCATTCATAATGTACTTCTTGCTGCAGAGTTTATAAATGCAATATCAAACTTGACTGTGTTGTCTAAGAATGTATTTCAGAAGTGTCTAATATTTCTTGTGATTTACACTGAGGGGACCCACAACTGTGCAAAGGCAGTATTTAATGCAGTGTAAGTCCTACTGGCTCTAAATGTAGTTTTTAGGCTTAAGTTTGTCCCTGCTTCTCTTAGAAATCCAAACTTCCACCTTCCTCAGTTATCACCACACAGTCTCTGCCCCTGTACCTCTTAGACTGGTTTTAACTAGCTCTATACTTTCAGTATAAATATTTGAAACACCCTGCTCATATGTTTTTGCCCTTTCATTTGCTGTACTGCAACAAATGTGTATGCCACCAGTGTTGAGCATCTTTTAAAAAATAAAGATGATTAAAATGTGCAATTTTACATGGGAGAATATTGCTCTGTCTTTGCAAATAGATGAACATAGGGCTGCAGGATACCGAATTTCTGGTTCAGATAGTGATTTTTTTAAGAGTAAAAAATTGATTTAAAATATATTTGCAGATATACTGAATTTGCACCACAGTTGGATCAGCTGTAAAGCTTCTCTGTTACATGTGCTGCTGATGGTGCTGAAAGAACTGGAAGCAAATATCCAGAATGCTGGACAGATTATGAGATAACACCATGTCTGAATGACTCCACTCATTTTTTTCAATTTAAAAGCAATAAATAAATGTCAATATGATACGCCAGTATTAATATGGCAATAACTTATCTCTTTCTTGAACTATGTTATTGATATACTGGCACCAAATATTGATTTTTATGTAGGCTCTTTAAATAAACTCCTCACACTAGATTGTCACTGCGTCAGGACTCTTGGTGGTGGTGTTTATTAAAAGAATTATGGTAAAGTGAAAATAAGTTGACTTAAAGTAAAGGAAATTGGATGGCTACTAAATTAAAGTCCTATTTTTCCTTTTTTTGCATGTTTCAGACTTGCTTTTCTTTTTTTCAGTTACGTGAATATTGCAATGTAGACAGTTGTTGTGGAGTGTATCACAGACTTGTGTCATTCCATCGTTATCATAGGCAACATACCCTGACCTGAAATTGTATCATGATGTGTGTATTTGCAAATAAGTGTAATTAAGGCTTAAGCTGTTGCTTCCAGCCTCCTGCATTTGTAGCTTAAGTATTTTTACCTTTTTGCTTTGCTCTATGTAAAAGAAACGTTTGTTTGGTGTCACCGTTTTTGTACGTGCTTGGTTTGATAGGAGGACAACAACCAGTTCCGAATCATTGCTGCCATTCTGCGTCATCTACTGATGCTGAAGACTGAGACTGAGGAAAAAACAGAGGAGGCCCACAGGTGAGAATCTGTTCCTAACTGATCTTCATATATATATTCATTTTAACAGACTACACCTTCATATTTGAATTAAGGCCTGCATATTAGGATCTCTTGAACATGAAATGGCTCAATTCCTTTATGTATTTGTGTGCTGCTCTTGTCACTGTGTAAATGGGTGTCTTTGACTCAGATGTCAGTTGAAAATGATTTACATAGAAAAGCAAGCTGCACCCATTTCTCTGCAAACTAAGTAGATCTTTCAAAGATTTGCTTGTAGACACTGTGTACCACCACAGATGCTTCTATTGCTCCTATTTGAAAAAAAAAAAAAAACATAGGTAAAGAAACACCCGATACCAATGTGCTCCGAGTTGTCTTTATGTGACGGTAGTATCTTCTTCTTATGGTAATTTAATGCAAGAATGCCAAGAATGTGTGGTCATAGCCTGAAATTTAAACAGTGTCATGTAAAAGTGAGTGATGATCCTGTTGACCTGTCAGACTGGTGGCTGAACTGGTCGTGGGAGTTTGACCCATTGACTGACCCAGCTGTAGTTTGTGTGAATGCAAGTGTAAGACAGAAGTAATCTAAATAAAAAAAGGGGTGCATGAAAGAGGGGTTTTTTTTTTTTCAAAAAAACAGCCAAGTTCCTTTAATCTGTTGTGTGTTAGAGGATTGGCAGGCTTACTTCCAAAAAATATTTTCAAATATGAAGTTTAAAACTTGTAACAATCTTCTCAAGCTGCAACCAGTTGTCAAACGTTATGTCGAGTCCAGTTAACCCATAAACCAGCTTGTTCTTATTAAACTGACTATTTCAAAGATCTCCTTGTTTCCGGAACTGTTATTCTTAATTCTGATTTCTAAAATAGCAGTGATATAAATATAATAAATGACTTGACAAAAAAATTACAATTTTATTTTATTTTTGATGAGTCTATAAACAGTTTAGGAAGTAAATTTTAAAAAATGCAAATCTGTCATTGATTAGGCAAACCAGGACTAGATTTTTTTCCTCTGAAACACTGATTTCTAAATATCTTACAGTCTCTGTGTTTTATTCATTCTTTTTTCAATTATCTTACTGAATATTTTAAAAGAATTGACAGTGATAAAAAGGGAGAAATAAAGATAATGAAAAAAAGAAGGAAAATATTTCTGTTATCAATATACTTTGAAATCTATATCTGAAGACTTATTATTGCTGTTTTTTAAATGGATATAGAAGAAAAGTAATATTCACTCGAAACTTATAACAGAACACTGCACTGCACTTTACAATAATTAATTGTTCAGATTTATTTTCTGTTATATTCCCAAACAATTTAAGTTTAGAAATGTGAAGTCTGCAAGTTTTTGGATAGTTAACACTAGCATTTCGCCTCTGTACACTGATGCAGTAGATTTTAAATCAGTTAATGTGTAAGAATATTTCATGAATGTCTGCACTTATATCCCATCTTGGTTCTTTGATTTTTAAAATCCTCTGGTTTATAGAGGCAAAATTAATCTTCTTTTTTTAGACCCCTCTGACTCTTTCTCAGAAAATAATATTGTAATCCAGATATTGTAAAGGATTTTTAAAAAAAATGTTGTTTTTTATTTTCCCCAGCCATGCTGTGAACCTGCTGAACAACTTGCCTGTGACCTGCCTGGATGTGTTAATTGATGTACCCGTCCAAGGAGGGCTCGAGAAATATGGCGGGAAAAACATGGATGCAATCCAGGTGCTGCTAGACTTCATGGAGAAAAGAATCGACAAGGTAAAGGTCAACTTCTATGACAAAAACACAGTGGCTGATAGAACAATATTTGTTAATTTGCTGTTGATCTAAAACGTTGGTATATCCTAAAAACCCGGTTAAATTGAACTACTACAATATAGTGGTAGCTAACTAGTTAACCAGATTTCCCTCTGCTCTAATTGACACTACAGGACATAAATTGCACATAAACAAAGACGCATGCATTTAAAACATGGATTCACTCACATGTACACGTTTATTGTAATGTTTTGCTTTTATTGATTTTGAAGTAAAAGAAAGCCTGGATAAAATAGTGATGGGCCAATGATGTGGCATCCTTTTAACATACACCAGCATGCATTTCACAGCAGGTTGATCAGTTGCAAAGTTACAGGTCATATCACTCAGTTTCTCCTCTGTCATCCTGTCTTTACTTCATCTTACTTCATCTGCTGCTGCAATCAGTGCAAATTTCCCTGCTGTGGGACAAATAAAGGATTATCTTATCTTATTTATGTGCTTTACTGATACCTATCCAGCACTTGAGCTTGTAGAGACAGTGAAGTGTTTGTGATCTGTGTCACTCCCCGCAGGGCTCCAACTACAAAGAGGGTTTAACTCCAGTGCTCAGCCTTTTGACTGAAGGATCCAGACTCCACAGGGAGATCCGCAGATACATCAAAGCTCAGGTATATGCAGTGTTTGTGCACTTTGTGTGTGGGCTCATAAGCCAGTGGCTAGGTTTTAGAGCCTTCTTGTAATAGAAATAATGAGAAACTTTTAAGCTATTAAAATCTCTCCTTTCTTCAGGTACTTCCCCCACTGAAAGATGTGAAGATCAGACCAGAGATTGGCACCACCATCAGAAACAAGCTGGTTCGCCTTATGACGCATGTGGACATGGGTGTGAAGCAGACAGCTGCGGAGTTTCTCTTCGTCCTCTGCAAAGAAAGTGGTGAGTGAATAATGGGAAAGAAAGACAGGGCAGCACCTCATACAGGAAAATGTAAATGCAATTTACATTGGAGTAAAAACACATCATAATGTATTTGCATTACACTCTTTTGTGTTTGTTGTCTTGTAGTGGACAACCTGCTGAAGTATACAGGATATGGAAACGCAGCAGGACTCCTTGTGGCTCGAGGACTTCTTGGAGGAGGGAGAGGGGAGACTCAGTACTCCGAAGATGAAGACTCGGACACAGAGGAATATAAATCTGCTAAACCTTTGTGAGTGCTCTGCACACTGATTAGAATAAAGCACTGTGAATTATGGTCTGTGTACAATTGTTTGTGCTGAAACCGATAAAGATGTTTAAAAAACTATTTCACTGATGCTGTTACCGATGTTGTCACTTATTCCCCCGTTTGTTTTTGGGAAACAAAGAAAGCTTCATTATAAATGAATAACTTGAATATGTGCTGAGTTCTAGGCATTTCATTTAGTTTGCGGCTGTACATTAAGCTTTTCATCTTCATTTTTTCCCAGCATCAATCCCATCACTGGTCATGTAGAGGAGCCAATGCCGAACCCCATTGAAGAGATGACAGAGGAGCAAAAGGAGTATGAAGCCGAGAAACTGGCCAACATGTTCGACAAGCTGTCAAGGTAATAAAATAGAAAAAGGTTAGATAGCTCCTCTAGAGGATGTAAAATCCTTGGACAGTCAAACATGTTTGGAAATGTGCAGTATGCTATATAGATTATTGTCAGTTGCAACATGTTTGGACCAAAAACAGCACTGTTTTGTTTTCTTTAAACACACAAATGGCTGCGTAGTGAGTGTGAACCTGTTCTGTCAGGAGACATTGTGAAATATAGTCCAGGAAGTCTACATGTCTGTCAGATGTAAAAAAAGACTTTAGGCGCCTCTTGTAAGTTATCACACAGCAGTAATTTTATCCTCCACTGTAAAGATTGGCTGTTAAATGGGATGTAACCTACTCTCTGGGAATGTGATTTATGCATGTGTTAGATTGGCCAGTGCAGGTGATCTTACCTGCCATGTGTATGAAGTTGTAAATTAATTCAGATAGATGCCACTGAGGTCTTGGGCAAATAAACCTGTGAGGATTACCTTTTTTCTTTTGCTACATCTGCTCCAATCATAAATGTGCTGTTTCCTGAGCAAAGGGTCGTGCTGTATTCGTGTTGACCTTTCTTTAGTGAGCACAGAGGCTAACATTAGTTTGCACAGCCCCTATTTAAAAGTAACAGTGAGCTTGCTCCCTGCCAACCAAGTCATTGTAGGAAGAATCTCTTGCCGTTAGATGCAGCTTCAATTAGGACTGGACTTTCTGCATGCCGCATCATTCAACTGGAGTAAATGGGAGCTGCTGTCGTGCCGCAACAGCATCATTACCACCGCTCCTTAATTATCACCTAATTGGCACACACAGTCCCCTTGTTTCCTGTTCCTTTATTCGGGTTTTTAATAACACACGTCCTGACTTTATTCTTCTTTTTATTTGACAAGCCAGCCTTTAGTCAGACAAGGAGTGGACTGAGACAGAGACACAGCTAGACAAAGCTAGCTGGGTGGAACGTGGATGAAGAGGCATGGGTGGATAAATGTGCAAGCATAAGAAAGCCGACCTCGCCATTGTCGAGCCAAAGAGGGCGTTGAGCTGTAATGAGGCACGTGCACCCAGAAGAGGAAGATTCTTTTCCGAGGCCGCGTCCCTTTTCTTCTCTTCCTCAGTGATGACGGAGAGGTGCTTCCTCGGTGCAGACTCTAAGGAGATCTGTCAGATCCCTGCAAGAATGTGCTCCTCTTACTGTTTAACTGGTCCCCCAATTAGCACATACTCTACACCCCCGCCCCCTACACCTGCCAGACCCTCAGTCCTCTGTCACTCCTGAGCAGGAAGGAAGACATTTTTCTCTCTCTAATTGGAAGCAATAATGGCACATGTTTTGTTTGTTTTGTCATGCTGGCCTGTATTGTACCTGATCTGGTGATGTCAGGCTGTGGACTGCTGATGCCTTGCTTCACGTGTTCTGTCAAACCAACCCCAAAGTTCTTCCTCTTTCTTCTCGTAAGAACTTAACTTGTAGTTTAAAAATTAAATGACATTTAAATCCAGGAATCAGTAGGAATTACAAGGCCATTTATGTTTGGATCTGTCAAGTGGATGCAAATCTTTGATGGATAATTCTGATAAATCATCTGGGAGGGAGTGATGACACAAAGTGCAGGTATAATTGGATTAGGGTGAAGGGGCAGTTGTGGCTTTGAGGAGATT
>VUQH01015236.1:3876-17391 GCA_015106775.1 Etroplus canarensis
AAAAAAAACGCCAGAAAAATGAACATCAGCTATGGTACTCATCTCAGCTTGAGCATCGTGACCAGGACGGGGAGCGAGAGCAGACAGGAGATTTCAAAGGCCTCCAATTATCGGACGTGTGGGAGAGCACAGTGAACTGGGCAGCGTGCCAGAGAGCATCCTTTACCCAACAAGTCAAACTTTTGACAGGACATGTCTGCCTTTCAGAGGAGAGCACTGCGGCTTCTCATATTCAGCGCTCACTGCTTGTTTTTGTCATTTTAGTTAACAAGTGATATCCAGATCAAAGATGAAACTATTGCATCCGTCATGGACGTTCAGTTAGTTTTATTCCAGAAATCAACAAAAAAATCCATTTTGGTTCAAATTCAGGCCATGAGGGAACATTTTTGGATTTCGGTGATTAGCTTCTGATACAGTGTCTCATGCCAAGCCCCAAATCCTGATATTAAACAGGTGTAGGCGGAGGAGGTTCAAAGAAGCATACTGAAGCCCTTTTATCTATTCCTTCACTACTGCAGCTTCAGTGAAAGTATGCCCACTTTGTACTTTCCCTGGAACGAGATGACAGCTTCACTGACATAAGGCAGAACATTCAGCAGTTATTAACAAATAGCTAAGTCTGCATCAAACAATTATTTTCAATATTTGTAGATTTTATTCATTTTAAACCAACAAAAGAAACCCAAAGACATACAGTTGAAAATTAAAACAAATAAATCGGGGAAATAATTTAATCTCTGATGTGCAATCTGGACAATATGTGACTATTTTGCTGAGCAAATAAGTTAAACTACAATATAATGTGCAGTAAAATTAAAATTGGACAATTTTCTGTTGAGCAAAAAATTGTTTGTTTCAGTTCATAACCACTGATTGTCCCAACAAAACCCAACGGCTAACTCGGAGCATGGTGTTTTAGAATCCATACAATGCTTTTTTTTCCCCAAATACCAGCCAAGTTGCAAACGAAACACAATTCCAATAAAAGACTCAAAACATGGGCTAGCTGTTAGAATAGATTATAAGAGTGTAAAAAAAGTAGTTGTGAATAGTTTCAGTGATAGCAATTAAAAATAAACACAGTCAACAAGGTTCAGTAAGACAAGAAGCATCATCAGAACCAGAACGTTAATAACATAGTAGCCTATGATCACTCACAGGTTATTCTAATGTGTGTAGTACAGAAAGAAAGTGTTACGTTTTCTTGTCACTGGTTGGCTGTATTGCACAAACTAATGAGAATAAAATCCACACTGAGAAGTAACAAATAGTCATCTCCAGAACAACAGCCCTGATTCTAATATAAGATAATATGAGATTCTAATATATTATTATGCCATAAATAAACTTAATGATGTGATTTGAGCACAGTTGACAGAGGAGCACAATGCAAAAAACTCATTTTATTAAAATTACAGTCCTGGCCAATACTCACAGGACTAGCAATTCTTGTGAAAGTAGAAAAGTGCCCCATAAATGAAAAATATAACCTTGACCCTGAGCGCAGTTTGGGTGAAGACTCATTAGATGATCATTACATGGGGATTTCACTAAATCTGACTAATTCTCTAAAAGGAGTAAACAGTCTTGTGAAAATAGAAACATGTAAAACCACAAGCATAACCTTGACCATAAGTACAATTCAGGTGAAGACCAATTAGATGATAAATGTGTGCATGTCGCAATAAATTCTGGCCAATGCTCTATCAAAGAAGGAGTAGTGATTCTTGTGAAAATGGAAAAGTCCTTGTAAAACGACAGCTATGGTCTTTACGTTTACCGTGATCTTGAGCACAGTTTGATTGAAGACGTATCAGGCGATCACTGTAAGTTTTACTAAAATCTGAAAAGAACTCTATAAGGGGTAGCAATTATTGTGAAAATAGAAAAATGCCTGTAAAATAACATATGACCTTGACCTTGAGGAAAGCTTGGTGAGGACCCATTAAATAATCATTGTGTATAAGTTTCACTAAACTCTAACCAATACTCAAAGTAGTGATTCTTGTGAACTGGTTTAACATCACATGTGCTTTAATTCCATAGCATCCTATTAAGATCAAGACAGCTGGTGCAGTGGCTGATATTCAACAGGAGGTTAAAGCGTTGCATCTGACATTAAGCAAAGGAGCGGAGAAACAAAACGAGGGTTTAACCAAGCAACATGTTCTGTGTGAACAGAAACAGATGTTCCCTGTTCCACTGGGAGTGAACACCTGCTTTCATTCAGTGATGTTTCCCTGAGGGCTCTGCTGCAGCCACAACTGGACATCTGGACAGTGAGTCAATGAAACCCATTTACATTTCTCTCAATTTGACCATAATGACAGATGCATGCAGACAACCCCCACCCCCAGGATACTAAGGCAGTTCTTGTATTCCCTGACAAGCTGTGAAATACTAATGAACTCCGAGTTAAATAATGTTAAATACGTTATGACAGATTTTAAATAATCTATTAAGATTTTCAAACAAACATTTGCTTTTGTCATTTGACTCAATGCTCACTTTGTTTTTTTTTTTTACCGAGCTTTCAAGAGCATCTCTTGTTTAGCAGATGGAGACATTTCATGGGGTCGGCAGTGGCTCAGCCCGTTGGAACTTGGACCGGGACCCAGAGAGTCACCGAGGTGAAGCCGGATCAAAACTCACCCAGAGCTCCTGGAAAAACCGGAACAAGGAAAACGTTGCTGAGCGCTGGTTCAAGGCCTATATGGAGGGGTCACCCTCTGGGCACTGCCGAGGTGCCCTTGAGCAAGGCACCGGACCCCCCCCATTGCTCCCCAGGCACCTTCACGGGCTGCCTTCCTCGCTACGTCATCTCTCCGTGCATGTCTGCAAGAGTTCTGTTTGTGCATGTGTGTAGCAGTGGAACATCACAAAGTGGAGGATTTGAAATTTCCCCATTTGAGGGATTAATAAAGGATGGCTTTCTTTCTCTTCATATTTCATACAACATAGCACCTGAGTAAGCACCGCCTGCTCAAGAGGATCATAAGATGCAAGATAAAAGATAACTTTCTTGTGTCCAAGTTTTGTCAGTGTAACTGCACCACTACTGTGCAACAGGTGGTCACTTTCAGCTGTGTAGCAGATAAAGTAATATGAAGTCCACATTTGAAGATGGGTGTGGTCTGACTGCGGAAATGACATAAGTACTTATGGGTCAGAATGTCAACATGCTTTAGGTGCGTCGCCACTGGTATCATGAAAGTGGCAACCTCAAGGACTGAAAAATTAATCCCACGCAAAATAATCCCGACAGACTGCCAAAATTACAACAGCACCAGCAATGCTTACACTTTGGTAAAACCAAAATGATTTTGGTGTTGGTGGATGGATCCATCCGGAACTGTGAGTACCAGGTGTCCAACACAGGTGAGAGCTGCACTTCCCCTAATTTGAGTCACTGAACTGAATCTCTTGAGAATGTTTGTGGTTTTTCATGGAATTATCTGACCAGGACTTGGCGTGGTACAGGCCTTCAGTTTCAGTTTAGTGATTCAGTTTTTGGTTGGTGAAAGTCTAGAATTGTATTTGAATGTTAACGCTAATTAGCAGATGCAATATATGGAGAAAAGTATTGGGGCACACCTCTTAATCACTGAATTCAGGTGTTTGATTCAGTCCCAAAATCAAGCCCCTCACCATACAGTCTGTCTTTACAAACATTTGTGAAAGAATGAGTGATTCTAAAGCGCTCACTGAATTCCAGCATGGTACTGTATCAGGATGTCACCAATACTACAGATCAGTTCTTGAAGTTTATTCTCACCTAGTTATTCCACCTTCAGGTGCAAGCGGTATTATTGCAAAGTGGAAGAGCTTAGGAACCATAGCAACTCAGCTGTGAAGTGGCAGACCATGTAAAGTTACAGAGTGGGGTTGCATAGTGTATAAAAGTCACCATAAAAGGTTGCCAAGTGCTGACAAACATCAATATTTGTCGGAGTTAAGTTTGATATATGTTACACATATGTTAAAAACACATTACATATAGGTTATTAATACGTTTTGGCTACACTATACATTAATGTGAGTCTCTGTATGCATAAAGTACCTGCAACATGTGGCCCACGTATGCAGGGCGTATGAGCCATACGCTGGCAAATGTCGGGAGATTTTGTGCATACTCAAAATTTTCAAGCGACCTCGCTGCACTACAAGGTATACCAGCATACTTCAGCATGCTCTTAACTTATACAAAACTTACCTAGAACTTAATCGATATAGGCCAGCGTATTTGCAAATGTATTCCTACATCGGCATAGTATTGTTAAATTGTCAATTGGCAGGGGCTTTAGAAATAAATTATGAGTACGCTAGACATTATGTCGAGATATTTCAACTTATGAGTAACTTACAAGTAACGTGTGTTCATGTGTCGATTGCATAACTTACCTACAACTTATGGCCTGCGTGTGTGGGACGTATGAGCCATACGCTGGCATACGTCAGAAATTGTTTGCATGCACAACATTTTTTGGTGACCTCGCTGTACTGTGACATATACCAGCTTGCCTGCTCTTAACTTATACAAAACTTATGTACTGGCATATGCCAGCGTATTCACGGAAGTTTTCATAGGTCAGAATACGCTGGTTAAGTTGTCAAGGTGTGGCAGGCGCTTTACCTGTTTTTCTGGGGTTGGCATAGGCTGCTTAGTTCCTAAGGGAAATCTAATGTCATGGTCCCCTGCCCTCTGAGGCTGCACTCTCTATCATTTTCTCCCTCTTTTCTTTCTCTTCCTTTCTTTGGGGCTTGGGGCAGGATAACCTATGTGCTTGTTTCTAGGTGTGGGATGATCAGGGCGGAGTCAACACACCTGTGGCTGGTTGGTAGCTGGGGTATTTTAGCCCTGCTGATGCCAGAAGACTATAACCAGAGTGTAGCTACAGTTTCCGTGTAAGCCAGGCCTGAAATCTGTACCCTGTAATCTGTGATCAGCAACTGTGCCTCTGTCCCATCTGTCAGTACTCACTTCTGTGCTTCCCCTCCCAGGACCTCTGCTCCCGCTCTGGACCAGTAACCTGCCTGACCCACTCTCTGCCTCACTTGGATGCACTCTGGAAAGGATCAGTTCTTGCTGCCCTGCCTGTTTCCTGAACCCTGCTACAATAAACCTTTGTGACTTTTATGCCTGAGTACTGTCTGCTCTTTGGGTCCAAAAATCCTGAAACCTGACATCTAAATGCTTACCAAGACACTTTAGACCATCTTGTAGAAAGCCTTCACAAGGGTGGAGACTGTTCTAGCCGCAGAGGGGGAACCAACTGCATATCAATGCCTATGGATTTAGAATGGGCAGTCATAAAAGCTCCTGTATGCCTTAAGTGTAGTCAACACACCCAATACTTTATGCCAAAGTAGTGTATGTAGATCTGTGCTTTACACTTATACAGTTTATAGATGCAGCTTGTCAAGCTTAAGCTTAGCTGATGATTTATTACTCTGCCCACTTGTCCAAGTATGGTCATGCTTGGCTAAAAAAATGTCTTTAATCGAGTCCACAAACCAATGGGTGACTAATGGGTACATCTACCTTTTATATAAAGAATGGTGTCAATCCCATTCATGTGGTGAAGTCATTTTGCCACAAAATAAAACTTGTATTGTCTAAACATTCTAAGCCTTTTCAAGAATTTTAATGTAAAACCTGAGTTGCACACTGGTCAGTCTATTTCCCCATGTTGACTGACAGGGTGTAAAGCAAAATAAATGGTTTATGACTAGCGATCGTAGCAGGCAAACATACACAGAACCTACACATGAAAACGGGCGGATTAATGAGGACTCCAGGTCACGGTCATGTTTTCCAAATCGAGCGTTCGAAAAATAAAAGACACCTTCAAGTTTAAAGGATATATCTTAATTCAAATGTGCCTTTTAACAGAACATTTTCCGTTACCAGTCAAAACATTCTCTGAGCTACTATCATTAAGAAGATCAAAAGGTATTTTTTGGCTTTCATCACTGCATAAAAGCAGAAAGCTTTGTATATCATTTTATTATAGAGTTGTGGCCCATGTACAGCACTAAATGTGTATTCGGAGCTTTCAAACGTGATCATTACAGCACATCCTTTCATGTGCTGAACTGTTTAACGGCATTATTTGAAATTTGTCATTCCCACTGAATAAACACCGCTCTGCAGTCTGACTTTTACAAACTTCGCTGGCACACTCAAGCTTGTTATTGCGTTCATAATGATGGTGCCACAAAGGCTACCTTTGGCCTATTAATGAGCCAGTCAGAGTTATCAAACCTAATTTTTATCATCTGTAACGAAAAATGAACGACTCGTGTTTGATATTGTTGGCAAAACTAACAAGGAGAGGTTTGCTTTGATCAGGAAAATATCCGAAGCCTGTAGGAGAATTTAATCAGCAACTAGGTTTTGGCTTCAGAATATCTGCGTCGGAATAAAAAGGTTGATTAGGTTAAAGGGGAGGGGGAAGTAGAAAAAGCAGTAAAGCAAGCCTATACCCAAAGAGATCATTAAGTTAATGGATTGCTGGTGGCTAAAAGCATTATGTTGCTGGGTATCTCAGGCTTCAGAGATCCATGAGGCTGAGAAGCACAGCGCAGAGAGACGCTGAGGGCTGAGAGCCAGCTCAGAAGTGACGAAGGGCATTAGCAGCCCTGCATCCTCCAGTCTGCAGCTGGTATTAGCAGGCACCGAGCACTCTGTCAACACTTATTACTCCATACACAAATCATCTGACCGGCGTCAGCACTTCGCCTGCACTACGGCAGGAAAACCTGAAGGAAAGTGAAGAAGAGGAAAGAACAGGGAATAACCTATGGAGAAAAGTAAGCTGAGCAGATGAGTCAAAAAACAATCAGAAAAGAATTTAGAGGGTCAGAGATTACTAAAAATATAGGGACACCAAGGATGCTATACATGGCACCTGCTTCATAAAACAAAATGGAAAATGGATTTAAAGAGTATGAGACATTAGATGTTAGAAGAAGCAGTTATCTGATAAAAACAGTACAGTGCAAAAATCTTAAACCTTCACCAATTTCTTTATGTGTTGCTAGGAAAATGGGAAATACATGCAGCAATTCACTGAAACATGGAAATGCAGTACGTAAAGCAAAAACTGTACAGTTCTAATAAGCTTGAAAGTCAGTATTTGGTACGAGTGCGTTCATTCTTCAGCACAGCCTGAAGCTTTCTTCTCGTTTCTTTAAATAGTCTTCAGGAAAGGTTCTCCAGGCTTCTTGAAGAACAATCCAAAGCTCTTCTTTGGACGCTGGCTGCCTTTTGTTATGTTTTGTTTCAAGATGATCCCACACCGCTTCAATAATGTTAAGGTCTGAGTTCTGGGGAGGCCAGTTCATGACTGATAGTGTGTTTTTCTATCAAGTTAGGCTTTTACTGCACTGGCAGTTTGTTAGTGATCATTGTCATGCTGAAAAATGAAGCCATTGCCAACCAAATGCTTTCCAGATGGAATTGCATGGTAGACCAACATCTTACTGCATTTTTTTCTGTGTTTTTAATCCCCTTAATTTTGACAAGATCCCCAACACCAGTGGCTGGAATGCAGCCCCAAACCATAATAGAGCCTCCACAGTGTTTTATAGTTTTACTGTGTACTTTGGAATACCTCAGTCCTCTCTCTCAGTTTACTTTCCTTAAGAATGGCTGCTTAGCAGCCTCCCTTCCACTGGACCACTTCTGACAAGGCTTCAGCAAACAGTCGCGGGACTGACGATGGACCAGACACATCTTTCAGGTCCTGTGTCAGATCTTTCATGGACTTCTTCCTATTTCTAGAAGACATGATTTTCAGATACTGTTCACCTGCTGTAGAAAGTAAACTAGCCTTCTTCACCTATGCACAGGCTCAGTCGCTGGTATTATTTCATTTATAAAGGTCTTCTGGGTAAAATGTCCACTTATTTATGCTGTAAGTTGATGGAAAACCATGTTCTCTGATCTGATGATTTTCTGCTTCTTTAGATTTTCCAGGGACTCATACAGAATTCTGAAAGCAGTCTATTATGTCATTTGCTCTCACTACCTGGAATAATCTACAGAGTGAACTGAAAATTACATTTTTTGGTCCATATTTTTCTAAAATGTTTTGAAAATGTTTCAGTTTGTGATCAGATCCGTTCAGTCTTGTTTATGTTTTCTGTGCTTTTGGAGTCTTAATTGTGTAACTTTTATTTTGCTGCTGTCTTGGCCAGGTCTCAATCACAAAGGAGAGTCTGGAAAAGTGACTTTAACATGGTTAAATATGGGTTAAATAAATAAAGAAAAAGAGATGTTCAGCATCCTCTGGCTTTTTAAGGACACACTGCACACCATGCTGAGATATGCCAAGTTTTCGGCTAAAAGCTCTTTGAGAATCCCTTTGTTGGTGCAAGAATAATATTACATGCCTGTCAGACTGTGTTATCTGTGGCTCGTTCAAGGATTCAACCGAAGAAATAGGAAAAAATTATTTGTTTTTGCAACAAGCTGCCGGTAACAAAAGGACCTAAAGATACACACAAGCCATCGTCTCTATTTTCTGAGCCGACTCATGTCCTTTGGTATCTGCAGGACGACGCTTAGGCTGTTTTATCAGTCTGTGGTTGCCAGTGCTATCCTCTACGCTATAAAGAAACAAACAAACTTTATTCACCCCAGATAGGGAAATTCAAATCACCGACAGTCTTACTGAATGCACACACACACTTTTCACATGCAGAATGCAGTGAGGGAGGTCGATGAGCAAGGCTGCCCATTGAAGGTGCCAATGAGCAATGTGGGGGGTTCGGTGCCTTGCTCAAGGGCACCTCGGCAACGCTCCGGGGGTGAGCCGACATCTCTCCGACCTCCCGTCCATCTCTACACATATGGGTCCAAGGCAAAGTCTTGAACCCGCAGGTCTTGGGTGGCCGCCGGGTCCAGGTCCGGGCGGGTCTTGTGCCGGCGGCCCTCAGCAACCCATGCGTGGGTCATGGGTGTGGAGCTGGGCTCTCTGACAGTGGTGTCAGAGAGGAGGATGCTGTCCAGGCTAAGGACAATATTGGACAATCCTTCACACCCTGTCCCGTGCTGTACTGGACAGACACAGGAGTAGCAGACTCATCCCACCACGATGCTCCACAGGAAATCATTCCTAGCTGTGGCCATCAAACTCTATAATTCCTCCCTGTGACTCCTTGACCAGTTTCATATTATAGATATTAAATATTGTATTGCATTTATGTTACATATTGCAACTAAGCTAAGTGCTAAGTGGCTTAAAAAGAAAAAATACAATTCTTCTCAAAGGGTCAAGTACATGGACTGCACTGAAAATGAGTGTCCAAAGAAAAACTCTGAAAGATCTTTGGAAAGCCTGGAGAAGTATTGTTTTAAAAAATGAGGAGAAAGGAAGCAATATTTAAAGAAATGTGGGGTTGCTCAAGACTTTTGCACAAGCCTGTATTTACTGCGACCTCTCAACCTTCACACTATGACAGACAAAAGCCTGAAATAGGTGGGTATCCACAGAGCTTGTCAACCGGGAGACCTGCATGTGGGGAAATAAGGGATCGATGTTGCTTCCAGCAGAAGCACACATGCATGGGCGAGAGGCAACGGCACAGATTTTGGGCCTCGCGTTACCATCCGGTGACGAGTACAGGGATTTGTCTGCTCAGTGTGTACGTGCAGAGCCGGCTCTGAGGCCAAGGAGCATCATTACGGACTAAACACAACTAAAACAAAACACAGGCTTTCTGGTGCCCCGCTGTCTACCCAACTGAGTCTCTGGAACAACTGAGGGGGTGGGTGGGTTGTCTTAGTCAGTGTGAGACAGAAGCAGCAACAAGAAACTGGAACGATTAGAGCAACTGCATTCAAATTGTTCACGTTGCAGGACTCACCATGGATTCCATCATGGCAAACCAGCGCGGTTTTGATCAAACACTTGGAGCATTGCTTGGATTTCAGCGGGGGTGCCAAAGTTAACAAAAGAATGCCAAATTGTTAGTTTGAATTTTGGGGGAATGATAACGACAAATGACACAGCTGGAGCGCTTCCTTTCAAATGTAACGTCATGTAGCTTAGCCAACACAGAACATACAGTCTGTGCAATGCAGGTATAAACTGTGGTGACATTTTTTTTTCTAGTTTTAAGATCATTTTAATGAGTTTAAAACATACGGCCCGCGGGCCAGAACCGGCCTGCTGGGAGGTCCGATTCGGTCCTCTGGATAGCTTTGCAAAAAACATGGAAATTTCAAAGGAGGGCCTGAGTTTTGCACCTTTTACTGCATTTTAATTAGTTTTACAGACTGTTTCCTGGCATGAGACAAAACCCATGGCCTGCCAAAGTAAGAAAGACTATTGGCTGTTTTTTTTTACAATAAAATGTAAATTTTTGAACAGTAAAAAAGGACATTTTCTTTCAATTCACAGATAATTCTTGTTTTTTCCTATTTATTTCTTCCAGTATAAGCCCAGTAACAAATACAGGTGAATTTCCCTGACTTACCACAACTGCATTTCTTTATGGTGTAGAAATCAAAATTCCTCTTCTTCCTATTAAGCCATCTCAGGGATTGAATGTGTGGTGAAACATCTTTACATTGAAGGTAAGGGTTATTAGGCAATAGCTTTACTTAAGGTGAATTTTGACTGTATGTGGCCCATGATGTAAAATTATATTATATAGCTGGTTTACAAGTTGAAGGGATTCATCAGCATTCTGGGATTCAAAGTGAGTGAAAAAGCTGTTTCGTGCCGGTACCTAACTGGCATGACGGGGTCTTATGGTCGTGTGTGTGTGTGTGTGTGTGTTACACAGCCGTGCAAGGAAAGCCAGGTCTCTCTTCAGAATCAGAATCAGAATCCTTTATTAATCCCAGGTGGGAAATTACTCGTATTACGGGCACTCTGTTCAGTATACACAAATATCAAGTTCAAGAAGCATGTCCACAGTGGGTAAACGTTCAGTTATTAAGGGGAGGAGCTGGTCAGACAGCGGAGATTGCATAGTTATTACACAGTTATTACTGGAATATCTTATTTACACAGTAGGATATAAATGAATGAAATAGAAATGAGTGAATGAGTGAATAATACTGCAGCAGGTTAAGAATGAAAGTCCAAGATTTCAATACGCACCTATGTTTTCCCTTCATAATAACATTTGGCTAATAATGCTGCTTTTAAGTAAGTTTTTTAATGCATGACTTCTTACTCTTGTTACCATAAACTTTACAACTCCTCACTATGACACTACTTTTATTTGCTATATAGCAAACTCTGATACATTAAGGCAATATATTTGATCTTTTAATCTGCTCCCAGATATATTTAATCATTATATATATATATATATATTAATTACATTGCGTTAGATAAGATAGGTACTTTATTAATCCCCAAGGAGAAATTTCAGTGTTGTGGTAGCATTAACATGACAAGAAGAAAAAAAAATTATATATATATATAATATACAATAAATAAAGTGAATATATATGGAGGGGCAGAAAATGATGTTAAAATATATCTGGGAGCAAATGAGAAGATCAAATATATCGCCTTAATGCGTCTTATACAAAATAAAAATAGTGTCATCATGAGAAGCTGTAAAGTTTGAGGGGTACAGGTATCAAGAATAAAAACTCTTACATTAAAAAAATACTTACTTGAAAGTAGCATTATTTATGAGCCAGATGATATTTTGACGGGGAAACATAGGGGCGTATTGTAATCTTGGGATTTCATTCTTAACCTGCTGCAGCGCTATAATGTTGCAGCTGGAGGAAACCAATTCAACTTCTTAATTTCAAGCTGCAAAATGACCCGTTTCGGTGTGATTTTGAATCCAGCCCTCAAAAAGGGTTGATGATCAGGTTTCCTGTGACCGTTGTTTCCTCATTTTGTTTTAAAAAAATACACAAGCTTTTCAGTTCCCTTAGTTTTTTGTTAGCGCCGTTTAGTCAGATATTAGAGGAAAGCTGTGCTTTTTACTTCACTCCTGAAACCCACCACCAAAAACCTGTATATGATTCTGTCGTTGCCTGAGGAGTGCCTGCAATCTTGATGACTAAAGATCACATTAATACAGCATGAATACACTGAACGCAAGATTTATAATGTAATATTTGATTGTGTGTTTCTGCTTCTTTTAAAATAACGCACCTGTATGCTTTCAATCCTGATTCCAAGGTAATAATTCACCATGTTTTGCATATATGAGCATATGTTTGCCACAGTATGCGGTAATATTAGAGCATAAGTGCAGAAAATAATTCCTGTTATATTATTATAATGGTTAGTCTTTATTTTTACTCGTAAACAAACTCAAGTTTTCTCTTGGTTTTGTTCTTTGTTTCTGTTAAATATTTAACCAGGTGAGCCAGCAGGCCTCTAAGCTGCATGTTAAAGAAAGCCAACCTGCTGGA
The DNA here is from genome assembly GCA_015106775.1 of Etroplus canarensis. Lineage (NCBI taxonomy): Eukaryota > Metazoa > Chordata > Actinopteri > Cichliformes > Cichlidae > Etroplus > Etroplus canarensis. The sequence goes on from VUQH01015236.1 coordinate 16,283, forward strand.
TTTTAATGGCGTCACATTATGAGCCATCAGTCTTTGCTTGTCCTGGTTTGCTCATCCCCTGCTGGGGTGCAAATGGGGAGGAGGGAGATCCTGTGAGCAGCTGCTGATCCCTTCAGTCACTGACTTCTCCTCCTTCCTTAATCAGCTCGTAAGACGGTTAACGGGAGAGAACCGCTGGCCACATGTTGCACATCAATCAGAAAGTGATAATGGACCCTCAAGCGCCAGCAGGAGGCGGAGGAGGCGGAGGAGGAGGAAGCCGGCCACCATCGCGCACTATGACGCGCAAAACGGGTTCAGGCTGCGCGCAGTGTGGCAGGTGACTTCAGAGCGAGAATGAGGAGAGAAAAATCATTTCAGATCAGTTCAGTGTCGCTTTATTGTACGAATATAAAGAATAAATAGCACATTTCCGTAAATTTACAGGAGAAATCAAGTCATTGACGCGCGGCTGCGTCAATAATCCACGTTTAACTCTGAGGTCGATCAGCAAGTCCTGACGTGGCCCTGCGCGCCACCACTCCATAAATACAAAATATATAACCAATATTCTCCACAAATAAAGTAGACTCTGGTTACAAATAATACTGACTTTGTACAGGGAGTTAGATATACAGAAAATACATTCCTACACTCGGTAGTGCATGTGAAGAGGAATCATAAAAATACTGAGCTTATAATTTATCTTCGGAGACCCTCTGCCTCTTCATTTTTAACTGGAACAGGAGCATTTGCAGTCCGTAATGACCGGGTACTGCACCGGTATCCAGGCGCATTTGAGCCCCGCTTTCCTCTGCACGCATCTCCACCTCAGGATGGTCAGGTGGGTAGAGTCCGCGGGTTTGCACACCATCCCCTCCGGGACCGAGCACGACCGCTTGCTCAGGCAGCCGCCCACACGCACGAACCGCGGCCAGAATCTGCTCCCCAGGTCGGTCCAGGTGTACACGACCGGACAGAACGAGTAGGCCCACAGCCACTGCTGCAGCCGCCGCTTCAGCTTCTTGCTGGGCTTGTGCTTCTTGCCCAGCTGGATGTCAAAATCCACCGCTCGGATTTCTTTCGGGAGTACTCCGCTCAGCTTTTGGATCTCAAAGTCGTCCAGCTCG
>VUQH01015236.1:21707-33864 GCA_015106775.1 Etroplus canarensis
ACTTGTGGCATCGCTTCTGTGCCAGTTAAAAGCTGAGCTGCAGTGTTTGGGACCAGCTGCAATCAACCAATCAATGACAGGCTTGCACCTGAATAAAGACCATTACAATAGTCAAGGCGAGATGAGATGAAAAAATAAAGAATGTTTTCAAAGTCTACAAAGCACAGAAATTGCTTCACCTTTGCAAACACCAAAAGATGAAAAAGGATAGTTTTAACAACAGTATTTATGTGCTTATTAAGTTGCTGTCAAAAAGCACTCCTGGATTCCTTGTATAGACAGGATGACTTCTATGTTCTTTCATTTAAATTAAGAAAATGTAATGCCATCCATGTCTCAACATCATCCAGACAGTTTATTAATGCCTTTGCAGAAGTTTCAGTGTTGCTTTTCAGCAGCAGATAGATCTGAGTGTCATCTGCATAACAATGAAGTGTGATTTTTAAACACAGAACCCAGTGGAAGCGTGTAAAGTGGAAAAAAAAGAACTGGGCCAGGAATGAACCCCTGAGGGTCCCCACATAGAAGAGAAGTCTTTTGACATGATCCGTCACCCAGCCTAACTGAAAATCTTCTGTTGGTTAAACCATTGTAGCGCTGTATCTCTGGTACCAACAACATGCCAAGAGATAAAGACACCATGATCAGTGGTATCAAAGGCATCGCTGAGGTCTAAAAGTACTAGAATGGCAAAAGCCCCTGAGTTACCAATAAATAAAATGTAATACAAATAAATAAAACTTTTAAAAGTGCAGTCTCAGTGCTGAGATGTATTTTAAAACCAGATTGACATACTTTTGTGATTCAGTGCTTCTATCTAGAAAGGACTAGATCTGCAGGAAGACAACTTTCTCTGATTAACGCAATTCTTTCTCAACAAGTGACAACTCCATTGTGGATAGTCATTAGAGACTTACTACTGTGCAAAACACACTTTCAGTCACACAAAACCCCAAAGATGCAAGACTGATTTTGTGGAAATGTATATACATGAGGCACAAGGGAACCCGAATGTTTCCATCTGATGGACTGATGCAGCCAAGAAAGCCCTCCTTGTGTATGAATACTCATGTGTACATATGTCTGATGAAGGGCTGGCAAAAGCTGATACAGAATATACCCTGCCGTGGAATAAGATGATTTTACCAAAAACTACAAGCTGAGGGTGAGAACATTTTTCTGATCGGATACTGTAGCTGGCTTCTTTATGGATGAACAGATGCAATCCTGGAAGATCACATCAAAATTGGCAGAACCATTCTCTTGCTTGAAGAAAAGCATGATTTACAGCCTGAATATGAGATGAAATGGCCTGCTAACTGCACTTTTTGCAGCGTATTTACTGCTTGCGTCCAGCTTGAGTGGGACAATATTTCTGCCTGTACCTGTGCCACAGCGAGCCTCTCAATAAAGCCGGCCAAATTAGCTCCCAAATAAACAACGCTCGCTAAGCGGCAGCCATGGAAAGTATCACAATTTGTGAACCTGTCTAAACTCATGCTCAGAGAATCATTCTTTGAAAAATAATTTAATGGAAGAACTTAGCCAGCTGCTACATCAGCCATAAACCATCCGCTTAAGATAAATGCATCTCTGTTTCAATTTGAATGAGCTAATTCACACAAGCACTTGAGCACACGACTCATTTAGTTTACGGTCAAATGATGGTGAAAAGTCTGGAAAATGTCACCCCTTATATTTTTCATCTGACCAGCACGTATCATAAACCATCGCCCCTAAAAACCCTTGACAGATCGGCTCAATCCAGTGCATTCACATGTGGGACGGTGCAGACTGAACTATGCACACATGCAAACAGCACCAAGCATTAGATATGAAGAAATCACTCAAGTGAATGTTCTGTCTAATCCTAAAATAAAAGCTTAATCACCTCATTTCTTCTGCAGGATTTGAATAATGTATCCAAACCCGCTTGCAGTACTTATTCACCCGCCCGCTCAAATTGAAATCGACATGTTAATTCTCTTAAGAAATAATATTTCACACACTGGAATATGTAATTTCTGATGTGGCTGCACGGGTGAAGCCCAAATATGGTTCTCATTAGATGTCATGTGGGTTGCCAGGCTCATTTAACGCCGACTTGTTTTTGTTTCTTCTAATCCCTTCCTACTGTTTTACCACAGGGACATTCTGATAGTGAATTATTCCCCTTTAAAAAGTCAGCCTACTTGAGAGAGACGCCTGCTTAATTGATTTTTTTCTATTCCTAAATTAACCAAACGCAGCTCCCTGGCTCGTAAACTGGCCAGTGTAATTTTCCCTTTTTTAAAAATATGAAGGTCTGGTTCTTGAAGACTTTTAAACCTTCGCTTAAGGATATGTGTTATAAATGAATCTCGGTGTTTGAGCCCTGCACAGGTCATTGCAGCCTTCCCTGCTGATTTCTCATTTAGTGAGGAAAAGCAGACTTCTGTGCTCTGGCACTGCAACCAAGAAAAATCACACTCGGGTAGAAATGCACCAGAAGGGGCTTGAAGATTCAGATTCACCTTTCATCCATGAAAGAGCAAACCACAAAACCCTGACATATACTATATGAAATAAAGTATTGGACCACCTACACATTACCCCTACAGGAGTTTTTATGACATCCCATTCTAAATCCTTAGGCGTTAATATGGAGTTGGCCCCTGCTTTGCAGCTACAACAGCTTCCACTCTTCTGGGAAGGCTTTCTACCAGATTAAGGAGTGTGTGTGTGTGTGTGTGTGTGTGTAGGAATTTTTGACCATTCATCCAGCAGAAGCATCTATAAGGTCAGACACGGATGTTGGACAAAGGGGGTCTAGCTTACAATCTCCATTCCAGTTCATTCCAAAGGTGTTCAGTGGGGTTGTGGTCAGGGCTCTGTGAGGGCCAGTCAAGTTGTTCCACACCAACCTCATCTAACCATGCCTTTATGGAGCTTGCTTTGTGCACTGATGCCCAAAAGGGGCTTCTGTCTATCTATCTATCTATCTATCTATCCCATAGCATTATGCAGTGTTCCATTTGCATTGGAACTCAAATGGCGAAGCTGGGAGTGATGTCACTCCCAAGTTGACCACATTTCAGTGCTATCGATAGAAAAACTGGATTTGTTTTGCTCCTGAGCAGGGTAGAGCCATTCAGCCATCTCTTGCAATAGCTGCGGTACAATGCCAAGTCCACTGTTGCAACATGTTCATGAATAGAGCCTGGTTGGTTCTCTGTGTGTGGCATTTGTAACGAGTACCAGATACACTGTGGTAGTACAGATGACATATTCTACAGTTTCTCTACTGTATACTGTTTGGATTGTGAAGTCGGGGTCTGCGTGGATGCTCCGTCTTTCCGAGTGGGAAGTCCAACTTGAGGAGGCGTTCCAGTTGAAAATTTCGACTAGGGTCTCAGGATTCGCGACATCCCACTTCAAATTGAACGTGGTATCCATCCTCCAAACTTCACAGTTGGCGCAATGCAGTCAGGAAGGTGGCGTTCTCCTGGCGTTCACCAAACCCAGACACGTCCATCAGGCTGCCCCACAGAGAAATGTTTCCACTGCGGTGGTGTCCCTTGCACAACTCCATCTGACACTTAGCTTTCTGCTTGGTTTGAACAGGTTTGGAACTCTGCAGTTATGGATTCAGCTGAGTGTTGGCCACTTTTGCGCACGCCACAGACCCTGCTCTGAAACTTTACGCCAGGCACTTGACTCTATACACTTGAATTCAATTATTAAGAGGTGTAGCCCAACACTTTTGTCCATATATATCGCGTTCATCATCCAAGCAGACGTTTTGAGAATCACTATCCTCTCTCCGGTGACTCGGTGCAGGTAGCACTTACAGCGTAATACAGACAACACAAAGCACCTTTCACACGCTTTATCTCCCACAGCACGTTTGTTTCACACCTTGTGCTGATTGAGCCCACATTGCAAAGCTGAGTACACACAGGCTCAGAGAGCGGGTGCTATTCTGTTTGCTCTGGCACTTGGGAGGTGTGCAAATTGCTTGTTTGTTTAGTACTTTTTTCCATTCCTCTGCAATCCAACAGCACCCAGTCGCAATAATCACTCCTGCTGTGAGCTTAATTTAAATGAATTGCTGCTTCAGACCGCAGATCAGACCAGTCCTGATGGCACGCACCACATTCTTGCATGCCCCGCTATTATGGTTCCATTTAAGAATTTTGAAGCTTGGGTTGCTCAGCTATTCACAATACTGTTAAAATTGACATTCAGACTCATTCAGCCTTGCACCTAACTGATGGCGGTGATATAAGCTGATCACAGCCCTTCAGTGGGCCGATGGCGTTTGTGATGGGTGGCTACCTTCAGCATCCAGAAAAATCCACTATTTGAGATTCATTTAGTCACTTGACTAACATAACACAGTGGCTGTGGAGTCGACAGATAAGCCTCGCATCAAGCTGTTTTTGTGACCAAACGTTCTCTTATTATCAGAATTAGAACACATTATTCTTCAGGTTGCGGGGAACACGCTCATGCTGTGAAACATCTGTGGCTTTTAACAGGCGGCATAATTAGACAATTAGCATTTGCCTAATTTTTCCCACAGGTTGCAGAGCTGAAGCCTTGGTTTCAGTGCGTTCCTTCCATTCCTCAGTAAAGTTTTCACAGACCCAAAACTCTGCGTGCGAGCAAAGCCGTTAAATCAAAACTCAGAACAGAGTGCTCGGCGATTACTCAGCTGGCTGATTGTGTATTCAGGCAGATGGATGATAAAAAAAGGTGGGTTAATCAGCATCTTCATGAAAATGAAACAGTGCTGGTGTTTAGTTCTCTATCGCATTGCAAGACTCTTCACAGTAGCACTGAAGAGCTGGAGCAAAGAGACTGTGGACAGAGTTTGAATCTAGTCATGCAGGCATTACTCTAATAGGCCATTGGCATTGTAACAAGTCTTTTTCCATTTTGCTCATAATTCTTGAACTATGGCTTATTTTAACTTTTTCCACCTCAGAGTCTTTGGCTTACCGTGCTTATCTATTCTCCTTTCAGCTATTAGAAGTTTTACAGTATTGTGAGTTGTGCTGGTAAGAAACATTTTTGTTGAGGTTGATGAATGCACCTTTGGCTGCTCCCTTGTATTTGGCAGAGGTTTTACGCCGGATGCCCTTCCTGACATAACTCTCTATAGTGAGAGGGGCCCCACCTGGAATCGAACCAGGGACCTCTCGTTTGTGAGGTGAATGTGTAAACCACTTTATTACTGGGGACGCTTTTTGTCGAGGTTGATCTAAATTTAAATATTAAATGTGGTCTTCATAGAAGAATGAAAATCCACATTATATGAAGACACAAAAGAAATGAACAGGAAGTGTTTCTTGGGCAGAGATTAGCTCAAATTTTGCTCAAGCACAAATATCTCAGAATGTTTTCTTGTCATTGATTGGCTGTGTTGTGCAAACTAATGACAATTAAAATCCACTGACAAGCAGTCATACCCATAACATAAGGCCCTAGTTCTTAACCGGTCTTAACCCAGTTTAAGACTTTTTTTATTCCATAAATAAAACAATTCATATATAGATGACACGCAAACACTCATTATATATACAGTACAATCCAGACCAATATTCTTGGAGGAGTAGTAATTCTCATGAAATGGACAATTGCATGCAAAACAGCAAATATTACATTGACCTTGAGATTGAGCACAATTTGGGTGAAGACTTATTCGTTGATCACTGTGCACAAGTTTCACAAAGATCTGACCAATACTGTAGGAGGAGTAGTGATTCTTGGGAAAATGGAAAAGTCTCCATAAAATGACAAACATGACCCTGACCTTGACCCAAAGTATAGTTTGAGTAAAGACTCATTAGATGGTCATTGCGTATAAATTTGATATAAATTGATATAAATTCTACCCAGCTCTCTTGGAGGAGTAGTGATTCTTGTGAAAATGGACAACTGCCCATGAACTGACAACAATGACCTCGAGCTTGAGCAGTATGGTTGACAACCCATTTGGTGAGCACTGTGCGAAAGTTTCAATAATTTCTGGACAATACCCTCGGAAGAGTAGCAATTCTTGTGAATTGTGGACGTCTGTATTGCCACGGCATTAGCTCATCAGTCCTTCAGATGGATGGCTGCTGTGACGACTTTCCTGACTTTAGTAGCGTGACCATCTGTACACAAAGATAACTTTTTTGTCTTTTGCTCCTGTCCCATAATTTCCCTGCAGATATGGACTCAAGTAAAGATTGCTTGCAAGTATGAACAGCATCAGCAACAGCCAGAAGTCACTGGTTTTTACTGGTGAAAAATACACATGCACACGCAGCCAAGATGCCTTAAGGGGACAGTTAACCCCAGTATAAGTGGCCCAGTTTGAGAAAAAATCAGATGTAGAGATCGTAGCTTTCTCTTCAGTTTAATAGGACTTAATAGAATTTGTTTTAGATGCTCAAAGTGCCCAAAGAAATCCATTTGAAAAACTCATTAGCAACTCACACCAAAATACTCTACATGGGTAAACAGCATACAGCAGGGAACATGAACATCTGTACATTTGATTTTAGCGTGAACTGTCCCTTTAAAGGAGAGTCCCTTTTGGGTCAGCCTTTATTTTACTGGAATCAAAGTAAATACTTGTGCTCTTGATGGATGATACAGTACTCCATCAACCTGCCGTGTGATATAAATGAAGCCTGACGACCAGCGCGGAGACACAGCAGGCGTCCTCTGTGGCTAGAGGGGCATTTAGCTTATTTCGGCACCCAGCCGGAGCCGAGGCGCTGATCCCCACGTGGCGATCTGGCTGGATTTTTGCAGATCATCCGAAGCCGATGCTGAGCCCATTTCTCCTTTGAGTGAGCGAACAGGCCGGGAGTCAGAGTGCAGTAGCAGTAGTGGTGGCGGCGGCGGTGGTGGTGGTGGTGGTGGTGGTGGGAGGTTGTGGTGTCTCCAGCCCCTACAACACAGACGGCTGTTTGTGCCATGCAGCCCCCTGCGCCCCCCAACAACCCCACCTTGGTCTCAAACTCTCAGCTCCTAATTCACACTTCATAAATCAAGATGGCCTGTCCTCCAGTGAATTCATCCCTCTCTGTGCTGGATAATAGTGGCACTATTGTTCGCACGGCGAGGATTCATTTCAGCGGCATAAACTATCCTCGAGGCCAGTGTACAGCCGTGATAGCTATAGCAGCTCCTGGATGTCCACATGGAGACGAAGGGGGACTGAAGTTGCATTCGCCCGTGTCAGGCCATGTCTGGTTGGTTATATTTTCAACTCTTCTGGCAGCTAATACAGTTCCAAAAATAAGAACACTAATTGGCCAGTGTTTATTTCTGTATGGGAGAAATAAGTGTTTTTAGCAGGTTGTTTGTGGCACGATGGTTTAACAGTCAGGACTCTCTGGGAGGTACGGCTCAGTCCACTGCATGGAAAAAGAGCCGTCTCTCCCCTTTTTTTAATAAATAAGGTCTTTTATACGAAAATTGGTAATACAGTATAGTTGTGTGTGAGACTGGCACGGCAGCGTGTGACATCATGAGTGTTGACTCATGAGCAGATGAGTGATGCACACTGAGCTTTTTGCCTCCTCTCAAACTCGTATTTGGTGCCACAGAAACAGCAGTAAAGCCTCACTCTGCTCTCGTCCGTCTCCCAGTCTCTCTCCCTCTACAGTTAGGAGGGGAGGGGGGTGGGGGGGTCGGCTCTGGTAATGAAGCAAGTGTTTCTATGCGTTGTGAGGGGGCTGTCAGCTCTACACACAGCAGACCTCTGTCACCTGTTGCCACCAGCGGGAGGCTCAGGCGACGGGCGTGGAGCCAAGCCTGGCGGCCAGTAGCGAGACCCTGGCTCCACCTATAGACAGCTCAGCGGGGTGATTTACTCTGCCTCTATGCCGAAGTATCTACGGACACTTGTGCATGCAGAATTATAATGGCAGCAGCACATGACCGAGTCAACGCCTGCGTTTTAAGACCCTTAAATATTCAATCTCATGCACAAACAAAACAGCAGTCTACAAGTGGTCAGTCATAACATAGACTGTAAATCAGTGGACAAAAGCATTGGGCTGCCTACATATTATACCTAGAGGAGCTTTTATGGCATCCCATTCTAAATCTATAGGTACTAATATGGAAGTAGCCCCCCCATACAGCTAGAATAGCATCCACCCTTGTGGGAAGGCTTTCTGCAAGATTTAACAGTGTGTTCTGTGGTAATGTTTGCCTGTTCATCCTGAAGAGTACATTTGTGAGATCAGAATGTGATGTTGGATGAGAGGGCCTGGCTCACAAATTGCATTTTAGTTCATCCCAAAAGTGTTGAATGGGGTTGAGGTCAGGGCTCTGTGCGGGCCAGTCAAGTTCTTCCACACCAAACTCATCCAACCTTACTTTTATGGGTCTCCTAAATAATTCGATTTGCCAACATCCACTTAAAAGGTCCCTTGTTTGATTCTAAGTGGGGACACAAGTCCCTCTCACAATGGAAGGTTGCATCAGGAAGGGCAAACCTAGCAGATAGTTGTTAACTTTCAGCCTCATTATTGTTTAAAGGGGTTCACGCCCATAAATTTGTGGCGAAACAGTCAGTTAACTATAGATACAAAAAACGTTTTTTGTGCTAGGAGTTAAACATCTTTATTTTTACTCTAAATTTTACATTTTAATGGGAATTGAGTCACTTTTGGAGCCATCAAGTGGCCATTTGAGAAACTGCATCTTGCTAAACTTAAGTTTTAGCCCTAGAGGTTATCGCTTGAATTAGTCACATAACAAATGGCATGAGTGAAAACATCAAACGTGCAACATAGTTTCTATGTAAATAAATTCTTGGAAACTAGAAGAGTCAAGTGGGAGGCATGCAAAGGAATTCTTAGCATAACAGAGTCCAATTTTATTAAAAAAAAAAAAAAAAGGCTGCAATACAGTGCAGCTATCGCTAGTACTACAGATTTTCACAATAGCTATCGAGGTTTTTCTTACATACAAGTAACCACGTTTGTTCCTTATGTGCTGGAAGATGTCAGAAACTGGAGATCATTTGTTTAGTCTAGGCTTTAACAAAAGATAGAACTTTGTTATGATTTTCAAATCTTCAGCTGCTCCCTTGTATTCTCCCCAGGCGGGAGTCCGCATTTTTATAATCGTCAAAAATGCTAAGATAGGATGTCAATAGCTCATCTGGCTCAGGCTCCATCACAGTTCAAGGGTTATAGTAATGTGTGAAGTACAGAAAGAAAGCGATGAGTTTTCTTGTCATTGGCTGTATTGTGCAAATGAGAATTAAAATCCACTGAGAAGTCAAGAGGCTTGCGAACAGCCCTAGTTCTTGAGCGGCCCTAACCTAGCTCAAGATATTATTATGCCATCAATAAACTTAATGACAGCATTTATGTATAGATGGCAGAGGAGCACATGCAAGCACTCAATTTATGGACATTACAATCCAGACCAATACTCCAAGAGGAGTAGCGATTCTTGTGAAAATGGAAACGTGTCCATAAAAACAACAACTATAACCTTTAGCTTGAGCAAAATTTGGGTGAAGACCAATTAAGTGATCACTGTGTTCAAGTTTCACTAAAATCTGACCAACACTGTTGGAGGAATAGAGAGGTGTCCTGGTAGTGTAGTGGTTTACACATTTGTCTTACAAGAGAAGGGTCCCTGGTTTGATCCCAGGTGGGGACACAGGCTCCTCTCACTATAGAGGGTTGGAGGGAGCAGTCGGAAGGTACAAAACTGTCGGAGGAGTAGCAGTTCTTGTGATTTAGGGACGACCTTGAGATGACATAAGGCCTTCGGCCGGATGAGCCAAAAGCGGCCTAAATCCATGTACCTAACATTGTTAAAACATGAATTGCCAAAAATGTGGAAAAACTATATTATAGTGACTGCTGTTCTGATTTGTCAGTGCACAAAAAAATGGTGTGAGCACACACATAGTTTTTCAGGTGAGCTGGTCAGCTTTCTGCGAAGCTGCAAAAGGAAACAGTGCAGCCGTAGATGAGACTGAGAACTGAGAACTGACAGCAAGAGGAATGGGTCTTACATTGAAAGAGGGGGGTGTTTGGGGCCTCGCCAGCCTCTGCAGAAGCAGCGCTGCAGAAAGGGTTAACACGAGACAGTAAAGTGAATCCAGATGTGCTGTTATTATTAATATCTCTGGCTGATGAATGGGAAGGTAAAATTACAGGCGCCAGCCAGGGAGGCCCCGCGCATTGCCCTGCCACCCAGGAGCTTCCCAACTCACCTCCACAGCTCTCACAGCAGCAGCAGCAGCAGCAGCAGCAGATCGGCCGAGACTAAAAGCAGGGCAGAGACCGTCAGTGTTCCTCCGTGTGGCTTCAACGTGTCAAACAACCAAGAGGCAAAGCAGGCGAGGAGACAGGCAACCACTTTCACTGGCCGACAGTCCAGCACTGCAGAGCGATGGGCGTCAGACACATGACTTCATAGCTCAATTTCATCTGAGTGGCTGCTCTGTGTCACTTCATGTCAACTCAGAATGAAGGATATAATGATTTCATTCTAGCATCTATCCAAACGTGGTGATAAAATGAAATGATTTGGATTTGAGCTCAACCCCAGATGATTTTTTTAAAACTCAAAGTTATTACAGTTCAACAAAACAATTTAGAAAAGTGAAATAAAACTAAAACTATAGGAGAAAAAAACTACATTTTGTGTACTTACAAAATATACTAATATAAAAGATACGCGTCTTTAGTTTTAGTCTGTCAGTTGGTCATATTTGCAACATGTCTAGGCAGTTTTACAGCATGTGTCTTGAGTGTGTGATGCCTACATCACTCTGAGTCATTCACAAAGTGTCACTTGCACTGTATTAGCATCACACTCAAACCATGAGTTCATTAATCAAAGAGCCAAGCAATAAAAATTAACTTAGATTTCATCCAAAAATATCCACAGTTGTTGAGATGGTATAATAAGATGGATACGTTTATATTTATGAAATCATTTTATAAGAAAAATCAGATTCATCAAGTATGGGGTACTGTGCAAAAGTCTCAAGCCACTCATTTCTTCATATTTTGCTAGGAAATTTGAAATATGTGCAAGTATATAATTAAACATATGTAAATATATTAGAAATACAGGACACAAGGTTAGAGTCAATATTTGGTGTGACCACCTTTATCCTTGAACACAGCATGAACTCTCTTAGCCAAGCTTTCTTGTCATTGCTTTAAGCAGTCCTCAGGAATAGTTCTCCAGGCTTCTTGAAGGACCTTTCGAAGCTCTTTTTTGGATGTTGGCTGCCTTTTGTTGCATTCTCTGTCATTATGATCCCACTGTTGTTGAGGTCTGGGCTCTGAGGAGGCCAGTCCATCATTGATAGTCTTCCTTTCCTGTTTTTCTTTTCAGGTAGGTTTTTACTGCTCTGGCAGTGTGTTTGAGATCATTATCATGCAGGAAAACAAAACTGTTGCTAATCAGATGGTTTCCAGATGGTACTGCATCTGTACCTTTGGCTGCTCCCTTGTATTCTCTTCAGGGGGGTCACCAAAGCAGATTAATTTAGCACAGGTTTTACACAGGATGCCCTTTCATGACGCAACCCTCCATGTTGAAAGTGACTCGTGTCCCCACCTGGAATCAAATCAGGGACTTTTTGCTTGTGAGACAGATGTGTAAACCACTACGTGACAGGGACACTCTTACATGATACTCCATGGTGGACCAAAATCTGATGGTACTTTTGAGTGTTATTGGTTCCATTCATTTTGACAATATTTCCAACACCACTGACTGCAATGCAGCGCCAAATTATGACAGTGTTTCCACCGGGTTTTACAGGTGGCCATAGACACTTACTCTTAAACCTCTCTCCTGACCTACTCTGCACATACCGATGATGAGAACAACTAAAATTTTCCAATTTGAATTCATCATTTCCACGTGTTTCCACTGAGTTTCAGTCCAGTTCTTGTGTGATTTAGCATACCTCAGATTCTTCTCACAGTTTTCTTCCCTTAAGAATGGCTTCTTGACAGCCACACACTCCTACAGAGACCATTTATGAAATTTAAATTTTAAATTGCCCTCCACTTTAGATTAGATTACTTTATTGTCATTTCAACTACATATAAAATACACAGTGAAATGATATAGCGTTCCCCCAGGACCCCGTGCCCCATACAAGGGTGGTGCCGGCCGG
>VUQH01015246.1:12613-24769 GCA_015106775.1 Etroplus canarensis
CGCAAAAATGTGCATTTTTTTTTTCGTGGGGGGGTCCTCCAACCCACCCGCAGCACAGAAAGCCTCCCCGGGAGATTCAGCCCCCCGACTCGGCTGCTGCGCTTCATCACCGCTGGCCGCCTTACCTTTTTGTGTCTGTCTTTGAAAGGTAACGCAGGCCATGGCATCTCCTGCAAAAAGTCTTGCCAGTGTTTCTGATCCGGATCAGACGAGATGAAGACGATTTCCAATTTGTCCTTATGTTCAGACGCCTTTTTGAACCTGCTGTAAAACTCGCACAGGCTGCCGTTGAACTGCTTGCACGGGGCGTTCAGGCTGCATCCGAAGAAGAGCCCGACCAGCGACAGCTTGGCGCCCAGCGACTGCACGTCCACCTCGGCTTTCTCGCTGTTGACGAGCCGCTCCCCGAGCAGACTCACCAGAAACTCCGACATCGCAGCGTACGGTCTTCGAACACACAACGTTACTCTCGGCCGCGACCGCTATACATGTAACCGCTGTGTTCGAGCGACACCCGGGACTTCCTCCACCTCCAATTTGAGGTTTTAGGTGAGCTCCCAGCCCCGGCGAGGCGTTGCGGTCTGTGCTTCACCGCTGCTCGTCCTCCGGCGCGAGCGCTGTACAGGAATGCGCTCCGCTTAAATCGCCCTGACTGCAACAGCGGTTGCGCTCTCTTTTTTTTTTCTTTTTTTTTTTATCAGCGAAGCACACACTTTCATCGCGATATTTATTATTCTGTTTGTGGATGCGGCGCTTTATCAGCGCATTTTCTGATTTTAAAACGTATTAACAGCTGCAAGTGGAGCTGGAGCTGAATTATTTCACTTTCCGAGTTTACATGTTTATTTGTATTGTTGTTTTTAGATTAAAAGCGGCCCTGTTCTAAGTTTGACTTCCAAAATCGCATTGCAGACTTATGTTGTGAAATGTTATGTCTTTTTAAGTCAAGTTTCTTTAGATAACTATAAATTAAATTCTGCAAATTTCTATTTAGACTGGGGCGAGATCAACTCCTGTGGATGTGCTGCCGCCTAGTGGTCACAACAGTGAAAAAAGGGTCATTCTATATAAAATTAAAGCTTAGAAAGGATTTCCTGCTGACCCCTCAGAATCAGCTGATATTGAGCATTTATAATGAAGTTTACCCTTTGACGTATACCCAAACATAACTTTTTAAATTTTTCTCCAGTGAATGATGAGAAAACAGATAAAACATCCAGGGTACCAGTGCTTGTTTCTGTTACTGCCACTAACAGTAATATGGTGCAGTTTTGCTATTCAGAATCAGAATACTTTATTAATCCCCGAGGGGAAATTGAAACTACAGCAAAGTCTTGAGCTGTTCCTTATTTCTGTATATTTTGCTAGGAAAATGGGAAATACTTGCAAGGATTTATTAAAACATGTATGAACATAAACAGAAATACATAAGGCAAAATAGTTTGTACAATTCCAACAAGCTTGGAAGTCAATATTTGGCATTAATACTTTTATTCTTCGACATAGCCTGAACCCACTTAGGTAAGCTTTCTTGTCGCTTCTTTAAGTGGTCTTCGGGAATAGTTTTCCAGGCTTGTTGAACATCTTAAAGCTCTTTTTTAGATGTAGGATATCTTTTGTTCTGTTCCATGACAAGATGATCCCAAAATGCTTCAGGAATATTGAAGTCCAGGGTTTCAGGAGGCCAGTCCATGACTGATAGTGTTCCACTGTGTGTTTTATTATCCAGGCAAACGTTTACTGCATTGGTGGTGTGTTTGAAATCATTGTCTTGCTGAAAAACAAAGCAGTTGCCAATCAAACAACTTTCCGGATGGTATTGCATGCTGGATCAAAATCTAATAGTACTTTACTGCATTCATAATTCCATCAGTTTTGACAAGATCCCCAACCTCCATGTTTTACAGCTGAGTGTAAACACTTGTCATACCTCTCTCTCCTCTGTACATACTGACAAAATTTTCAAATTTGAATTTATCACTCCACCTGTTGCTACTGATTTCCAGTCCAGATCTTGTATAACTTGGCACATCTCAGCCTTTTCTTCCTGTTTCCTTTCCTTAAGAATGAATTCTTGAGAGCCACCCTTCTTCTGAGACCATTTCTGATAGGGCTTCAGCAAACAATAGATGGATCAACCGAAGCACAAGATGCATGTCTCAGGTCCACCGTCAGGTATTTGCTGGATTTTTTCCATATTTCATAAGGACATGACTTTCAGATACTGTAAATAGGTCATTTTTAAGCAGTTTAACAAAAAATATCCTCTATAAAAGGTCAGGTACCAGGACTGGACTGAAACTGAGTTAAAAAAAAACAAAAAAACAGCCAATGTCCATAAAAACATTTTTAGAAGGCCTCCTGAAAACCTGGAGAAATATAAGTCAAGACTACTTTTAAAATTACAAGAGTCTGGCTCCTTGGGAGCAAAATATAAAAAAAAAAAAACGTGGGATGGTTCAAGACTTTTGTACAGTACTGTATATTATTTGAAACTGATGCTCAAAGTTGGTCATAGAAATAATTGTCCAGGGAAAAATGAGATGATGGCTTTAGATCATGTCAACTGCAGTGAGTGTAAAACTGATTTTTAACAGAGTTCAACTGCGGTTTTTTAGCCTGGAAAAATTAATGTGGCTAGTTAATGTTTTTATGAAGTGATAAGGGTTAAAAAATGCTCAAAACAATCAACTTTCAACTCACCCTCTCTCTGTACTTCAAGGGCCTCCAAGTTTGACAGTTTTTAATAGTGTGAAGGTAAAGTATTGCAAGCCTTCATGAAATATGCTAAATTGATTGAACAACAACAAAAAAACCAAACAAATCTGCTCACCCTGAGGGAGACAATAATTTTCCATGAAACCATACGTATTGTCTGGTTCAACTTCACTCACTTCTAAGGTGCATAAAGAAGGAAACTAATTGTAAACTACAAAAGCAACAACACACTGTGAATTTGAAATTTTGCTATGCATGTTCATGACTCACAACAGAAATAATGCAACAAAAACATGGCCAGAAATGTGTGATAGGAAAAACAAAGAATCACAACACACAAACGTTCAAAATCAAGTGTTACTTCATTTAAGGCCAGGGCAACAAACATCGAACACAACGGTCACATTAAAAAAAAAGGTGAAGACCAACTAGTGTTCTAGGCTGACATTACACCAGAAGAAATACATGACCCTTAAATTACAGTTCATCATGGATTGAGAGCACATAGAATTGCACGTAAAATGTCCATTTTGCAGTCCTCTTACAGATATTACAGCATATAATTAAAGCTAAATGATGGTTGTCATTTTAGGGGTAAACTTACACAGGTTTCTCTCTGAATCACAGTGGAGCATGTTTCATTGTCTACATTCAGTAATATATTTACTGTAAAAAAAAAAAAGGGAGGAACTGTTGCATTCTGGATGAGTGATGAAACAGTGCAACATCACTTAGTCCTCAGTGAACATCATCTTCACCAGATCTGCTTTGAAGCATTCCTCCTCCACCAACTTCTGAGGCTGAAAAAAAGAGTTTACACAGAAATGGCTTTTAACATTATAGGAATATCCAAGATTAGGCATGTTCATGTAACTTTTCAAGAATAATTAATTCCGTTAAAAACTAGCTTTTTGTAAAACATTTAAAACCAATTTTGTTCCATGCTAAAAAAAAAAAAAAGCCTATTCTTTGAAATGTCTTCTTACTGTGCCATATCGCAGCAGCGTGGGAACTCCACTCAACTTCAGCGTCTTCTTAAAGTCATTATTTGGATCCTTCCAACTGGAGTGAGGGGGAAAATAACATCGTTAGGTAGCTGTAACAGTATAGCATTGTGATTTTGCATCCAAAATACACATTTTTGCATTTTGTGGAGTAAATGATTGTTGGGGAAAAACTGATTTATCAAGGCAAAAATGAATATTACATATGTACACAACATATCATTTAGTCCAAACAGAAATTATATTTTTGTCACTCCAAACTGTGTCTTTCACATGCTGTAGATCATCGTACATGCTAAGCAGCTTTGTAGTGCTAATGAAATTTGTTATTTGCATGTAAACAGATTCAGTTTTGTTTCAAATGTGATATTGTGTGGGTGTCAATAAAACAATACTTCTTTTGAAGATAATGAAATTCTATGAAGATGACATTTCATGAAGCAGAACCTCACCTTTCCTCAGTCTTAAATAATTTTCTATGAAAGAAAAACATTACTTTTGGCTAATAAGGTTCAACAATTTCCTTAGCTTCCATTCTCCTGTTTATGACTGCCTACTTATTTTTTTCAATCAGGAAGATCAGGAGTACAAAACCATACAGCTATGAGTTGGTCCTGGGGGTTGTCCACCATTTAGTATTTCCATCCTCGTCTCTTTTAGACCACATTTTGAGATGTCCTTGAGCAAAACCCCCAAAATGTTCCCAAGTGTAATAGAAAAAGCACTTCATATATAAATTAAAGTGCTGAGACGTGTGTGCAGTTTGTAGTGTAAAGTGGTTTGAGTGGTCAATAAGAATAGCAAAGCACATATAGCTACAATCCACATACATTCACCGACCACTTTTTTAGGTAACCTTGCTAATACCAAGATGGACCCACTTTTGCTTCAGTACTGCTTTAATTCTCCATGGAATACATTCAGCAAGGAGCTGGAAACATTCCTTAGTGTTTTTTTGTCAGTAGTGATGTGACAACTATACACAATTGTTACAGATTTGTCAGCTGCACATCCATAGTGGAAAAACTCCACCACATCCCAGAGGTGCTCTATTGGACTGAGATCTAATGACTGTGAAGGCCATTTGAGTCTTCTGCTCCCTTTAGGGGTCTCCACAGCAGATTATCTGCCTCCAGCTCACCCTATCCCTTGCATCCTCTTCCCTCACACCAACCCTCTGCTTGTCCTCCTTCAATTTGAGTACAGTAAACGAATTGTCATGTTCAAGAAACAAGTTTGAGACAATGTGAGCTTTGTGACACGGTCATAAAGGGATGGACATGGTCAACAAAAATACTGAGGTAAGCTTTGGCATTTAAATGGTGCTCAATTGGTACTAAGGGGCTTAAAGTGCAAAGAAAATATTCCCCACACCATTACACCACCACCAGGTTGAACTGTTGATGCAAGGCTGGATGGGCCCACACTTACATGTTGTTTGCACCAAATTCTGGCCCTACCATCCTAATGTGGCAGAAATGAAGACCCATCAGATCAGGAAACATTTTCCTTTCTTTTACTGTCCAATTCTGGTGAACCCTTGCAAACTATAGCATCAGTTTCCTGCTCCTAGTTGACAGGAGTGGCACCGGTTGTAGTATTCTGCTGCTGTAGCCCATCTGCTTCAAAGTTCAATGTGTTGGGAATTCAGAGATTTTCATCTGCACACCTTGGTTGTAAGCAGTAGTTATTTGAGTTACTTGCGCCTTCCCATGAGCTCAAAGCAATCTGGCCATTCTCCTCTGACTTCTGGCATAAACAAAGGCCAAAGAACTGCTGCTCAGTGGATATTTTCTCTTTTTCTGACTTTTTTCTGTAAACCCTAGAGATAGTTGTGCAGGAAACTCTCAGCAGATCAGCAGTTTGTGAAATACTTAAAGCAGCCCATCTGACATCAACAACCATGCCACATCCAAAGTCACTCAAAATCACCTTTGCTCCCTATTCTGATGCTCAGCTTGAACTTCAGCAGGTGATCTTGGCTATGTCTACATCCATAAATGCATGGAGATGCTGTCATGTGATTGGCTAATTTGCATTAATGAGTAGCTGAACAAGTATACCTAATCAAGTGGCCAGTGAATTTACACAATCATGACATTTCATTATCTCTAGAAAATGAAACAAAAAGAAATGATATCTTTAGTTAAAATAAAAAAAATATCAGCAAAAGTAGCAGCTCATTAAAGTCTATAGGTTGATTAAGCATCTCAAAGGTCAAAAATGTGCTCCAGTGTGAAGATCTTTAAAAGCCAAGCTTTCCTGTAAGCAGGTTTCATGATGGGCTCTGAACTCAGATGTTAAATACCAAAGCAGGTTATATGAAAGAAAATATGTTAACCTGTTCTGTGGTTAGCTGCCTAAAATGTAAATATAAAGTGATACTCACATTATAATTCTGAAACCGCCTAACAATGATCAGTTTCAATTATATTTTTATATTTATTTTTGGTTAGCAGAATATGTACAATTGCCTCTTTGCATTCCATATAGTTTTACAACTGGATTAAATTCAACCCAATTTTACCATTTTGCCACATTTAAACCATTTATTGACAGGTTACCTGTGATTCTCAGCAGTTAAATAATTAAAAAATCTACAGTGCCTTATGAAAGTATTCATACCCCTTAACCTTTTCCACATTTTGCCATGTTACAACCACAAATGTATGTAAATATTTTTTTATTGGAATTTTTATGACAGACCAATTGAAATTTTTTTCAAATAAACATCTGAAAAGTGTAGCGTGCACATCTATTCAGCCAGCCTGAGTCAATATTTTGGAGAACCACCTTCTGCTGCAATCTTTTGGGGTGTGTCTCTATAAGCTTTACACATCTACAGACTGAAATTTTTGCTGATTCTTCTTTGTAAAATAGCTCAAGCTCAGTAGATTGGATGGTGAACATCTGTGAACAACAATTTTCAAGTCTTGCCACAGATTCTCATTTGGATTTAGGTTTGGACTTTGACTGGGCCATTCTAACAAATGAATATGCTTTGATCTAAACCATTCCATTGTAGCTTTGGCTGTATGTTTAGGGTTGTTGTCCTGCTGGAAGATGAACCTGCACCCCTGTCTCAAGTCTTTTGCAGACTAACCGGTTTCCTTCCAAGATTGCCTTGCATTTGGCTCCATCCATCATCCCATCAACTCTGACCAGCTTCACTATCCCCGCTGAAGAAAAGCATCCCCACAATATGATGCGGCCACCACCATGTTTTACAGTGGGGATAGTGTGTGCAGGGTGATGTGCACTGTTAGTTTTCTGCCACACAAATCATTTTCCATTTAGGCCAAAAAGTTCAATTTTGGTCTCATCTGACCAGAACACCTTTTTCTGCATGGCTTGCAGCAAACTGCAAACAGGTCTTCTTATGGCTTTCTTCTTGCCACCCTTTTTTATAAAGGCCAGACTTGTGGAGCGCATGGCTAACAGTTATCCTGTGGACAGATTCTCCCACCTGAGCTGTGGATCTTTGAAGTTCCTCCAGAGTTACCACAGACCTCTTGGCTGCTTCTCTGATTAATGCTCTCCTTGCCCAGCATGTCACTTTAGGTGGTCAGCCATGTCTTTATAGGTTTGCAGTTGTGCCATACTCTTTCCATTTTCAAATGGTGGCTTGAACAGTACTCCATGAGATGTTCAAAGCTTGTGAGATCTTTCTTGTTATAACCTCACCCTGCTTTAAACTTCTCCACAACTTTATCCTTGACCTGCCTGATGTGTTCCCTGGGCTTCATGATGCCGTTTCTTCACTAATGTTCTCTAAAACTTCTGAGGCCTTCACAAAACAGCTGTATTTATACTGAGATTAAATTATACACAGGTGGACTCTATTTACTAATTAGGTGACTTCTGAAGTCAGTTGGTTGCACTGGATTTTATTTAGAGGCAGGGCTGAATACATATGCTCACCACAGTTTTCAGATTTATATTTGTAAAAAATTTTGAAAACCATCACTCATTTTCCTTCCACTTCACAATTATACACTACTTTGTGTTGGTCTATGACATAAAATCCCATTAAAATACATTTATTTTGTGGTTGTAATGTGACAAAATGTGGGAAAGTTCAAGGGGTATGAATACTTTTGCAAAGCACTGTAACTATGCCAACTGCAGCCATGATGTGCTATAGTGGTGACAGCACGTGACATCTGTGTGAGGAAAGAGTTTGACACGATAAACAGATTGTCATAAGATTTTGGAAAAAGGAAGCATAAAATACTGACTAGGCTCTTTCTCCAACTTGACAGTAGATGAAGACAGAGCCCTCAGGAAGGTGAGTCAACGCTCCTCTTACAACTGGCTCAGCTGGAAAGGTAGAAGTCACATCATTAAAAATGACTGAATGATAGTGCACCGCTTACAGAAGACAAATACCCCTTATGTAATTACATGGCGGAAAGCGCAGAACATGTGTTTATTCGGTGTGAACATGATTTTTTTTAAAAATTTGTTCTCAGCTCCGAACACATTGTGATAAAGAATTTCTAAATAAATAATATGATATTTTTTATTATTCAGCAATTCTAATCTTAACAGTCTTAAGCACTATGTCATTACTTTGCTTACCATTTTAGTCAAATTTTACATTTATAAAATCAAACTCCAGAAAAATAATCTTGAAGTATTTAAAACATTCATATGAAAAAACTGCAATATGACAAAAAATTATGGATTTATGCAAAAGTAATCATTTTAGCCAATTAACTAAACATCTTGGATAGGTTCATATTTCTGTGACTGAACTTTTTGTATTTCCGTACATCGAATTTTTTAATGTGCATAGGTCTAAAAATATTATGCATTTTATTGCAAATACATACACTTACCAACTACTTTATTTGGCACACCTGGCAGTATTGGATTGTATCCACTTTTGCATTCAAAACTACTTTAATTATTCATGGCACGGATTCAACAAGGTGCTGGAAAACTTGATAGCATCACACAGTTGCTGCAGATTTGTCGGTTGCACATCCATGATGCAAATTTCTTGTTTCACCACATCCAAAAGGTGCTCTATTAGATTGAGCTCTGGTGACTGGAGGCCATTTGAGTACAGTAAACTCATTTTCATGTTCAAGAAACCAGTTAGATATGATTTTAACTTTGTGATATGGCACATTATTTTGCTGGAAGATGCCATCAAAAGATGAGTACTCTGTCAGCAATAATACCCCAGTAGGTTGTGATGTTTAAACGATGCTCAGTCAAACTGTGCAAAGATGAAATCCCCACAACATTACACCACCACCAACCTGAACTATTGATGCAAGGCAGGATGGATCCATGCTTTCATGTTGTTTATGCTAAATTTTGACTCTACCAAATTGAGACTCATCAGCCTAGGCAAAATGTTTCCAGTCTTCTATTGTCTAATTTTGGTCAGCTCATGTAAACTGTTCAGTTTTCTTCTCGTAGCTGGCAGACTTGGCACCTGGTGTGATCTTCTGCTGCTGTAACCTGTCTGCTTCAAGGTGTGTGTTCAGAGATGCCTGTCATACCTTGGTTGTAAGGAGTGATTTTTTTTTTAAAGTTACGGTTCCCTTCCCAATTAACTCAAAGCAGTATGGCCATTCTCCTCAGGTATTTTTGCCTGAAGAACTGCTGTTCGCTGCCTGTTTTTGCTTTTCAGACCACTTCCCTAGAAAAGGGTTGTGTGGTAAAAATCCAGCAAATTAGAAGTTTCTGAAGTACTCAGAACAGCCCATCTGGCACCAACAACCATGTCACATTAAAAGTCATTTAAACCACCTTCCCTCCCCAGTCTGATGCTCTGCTTGAACTTCAGCAGGTCATCTTGACTATTCTACATGCCTAAATGCATGGAGATGCTGACATGTGATTGTCTGATAAGATATTTGCATCAACTAGCAGTTGAACAGGTGTACCTAATAAAGTGGTTGCTGAGTTTATATTTTATTGCAAAATCTTCATTAAATATGGTTAACTCTCTTGCATATGTACACATTTATGTTAATGGACAGGTTGCACCTCAGACAAAATAAATCAGTATCAATAAAATCAGGGACGAACAGTAAAGTAAGTACTTCAGTACATTTTTGAGTAACTGTACTTTGAATATTTTTTGAGGAAACTTACTACTTTCACTCCGCTAAATTTCAAAGACAAATATAATACTTTTGACTCAACTATATTTCCGTAAATGTTGTGAAGTAGTCGCTACGTTTGCGCTGACGTCGGGTGATGAAAACTGGATTATAACTCAAAAAAATCTTGGGATTTAAACATGGCATAGGCATTAAAAAGGAAAGCAAAAACATAAGAGTATTTCCATTTTATTTGTAATGACATTTAGAAAAGGATGGGAATTCATACTATTGCATACTTTGGCATAGACACCTTTTTCATACACTATGCATATTCTGATACCAAAGACTTGCTTCTTAATAGCACTATGTAGTCTTTATCTGAATGTATTAGAGGGTATGACTACATAGGTAATCAGAAAAGAGTAGAAAACTTGTCCTTTAAACTTGACCTTTTCCTTTTATGTTTAGTATAAGTTGGGTGCCAACACCACTAATATCACTGAGGTTGCTCCTACAATGAAGATGTGGATGAAGGAGCTTTCTGAATGTATTTGACTGGAAAGATTAACATACATTGCCAAGGGCAAACAAAAAGACTTTGATAAACTCTGGGAACCATATATGAATATCATGACACATGAAAGTGTTAGATTTTTCTGAAATGATTTGCAAAAGCTGTAAAATGTAGCCCCCATTTTATTTTTTAACTAATTTATTTAATTTTTATTTATTTTGAATTTTATTTTCCTTCTTAATTTGTTAATTAGTCCAATTTCAATATGTTTATTTGAACTGAAAGATGATGCAAGGGTATGCAGTATGTGTGTGTAATGTGTAAATGTTATTTGTTTGTGAAAAATGTTGAAAAAGACAATAACAAAAAGAAGCTCAAATTTCTGTTTTTTTTATTTCTGTCAAAAAGTGAAAGTGTGGAAAATGAAGCCAAGACATCTGAAAAAGTGACTGTGCACAGATGAGATGCAGGACATCAGAATACTTTATTAATCCCAGGGTGGAAATTGCACATCAACCTGTCATCTGTTTGCCACTGATTTTTAGACATTTAAAGTTCTGCATTAAGGGGTCATGAGAGTGCCACCAGCATGTACATTAGAGATCAGTGTTTAACTATTATTAAAAATTAAGGAATCTGAAAAGATCTAATTGCACACGTAAGTCTTTCCACCTGCCAGAGCCCAGTGGCTGCCCAATCAAGCTCTGGAGATTGGACCCTGCTTAATTTTATAGATGACACACTATTTATACTTTATGAAATTAAAATTGTCTTTACAGTTTCTATCCAAATCAGAATACTTTATTTATCCCAGGTGGGGCAATTACTATGAAGTAAAACAGAAACTGTGGGTGTTTATTTAGAGGACAAATTAACTTGAGTGGTAATATGATACTGTATTCACCAAAAAAATCAAAAAGAAATTCTATATTACAATTGCTGTTCCTCCAAAAGTATTGGAACAGCAAGGCCAGTTAATTTGTTTTGGCTAGGCACTAAAGACACTTGCGTGTGACATCAAAAAATGAATATAAGGGTAGGGATCAGAGTTATTCCTTGCCTGCAATAACTGCATCAAGCCTATGACCTACAGACTCCACCAGATCTCTTGTTTCTTCATTGGTTATGCCTTTCCAGGCTTTTACCAAGGCGCCTTTTGGTTGTCTGTTTTGTGAGGTTTCTCTCTTCAGTCTTCTCTTTAGGAAATAAGATGCATGTTCAACTGGGTAATGATCTAGTGATTGACTTGGCCAGTCCAAAACCTTCCATTTTCCCCCCTGAAGTCCTTCATTTAAGTGGCAGTGTGTTTTGGATCACTGCTGCATGATAAAGTTTGTCCTGATTAGTTTGGATACATTTCTCCATAAATCACCAAGATACAAGATACAAGAGCTATTTATTTGTCATTTCAACCACATACAGCTGATGCAGAACATAGTGAAATGAAACAATGTTTCTCCAGGACCTGGTGCAACATATAAACATACAGACATATGACAGGAAGGGTTTTTATTTTTTTTTTTTAACAGTTTAAAAATTTAAAAATAAAACTTTGAAAGAAAAAAAAAATAGATAAATAATAAAGTGCAACGTGTGCAACATAGTGTAGTTGCAGACAATGCAAGAACAGAACCCTTTTCATCTAAACCAGATGAACATATTGCAAAAAATCAAAATAGTGCAAAACAGTTGACATGAAAGACACAATGAAAAGACAACGCAACAAGACACTAGCACCGAGAAAAAGAGGTGATGTGCAGTAGCAGCGATTGAGGTAGTGCAGATTGTGTGTGTATGTGTCTGTGAGTAAGTGAGTGAGTGAGACAGGGTTTATAATGTTATGCTGTCCTGGGTT
>VUQH01015251.1:5746-26505 GCA_015106775.1 Etroplus canarensis
AAATAATGTGTCCAAAAAAAAAAAAAAAAAACCAAGGAAGCTTTTCTTAGTCCTCCTAAAACTCACAAATTAAGGTTCTCTGTTGCTGAGGTGAACTGGAGGGGATCTTTTTTTAAATCAGGATTGCTGTTGTTAGCAACTCTGGGAGGTGCTTCAAAGTGTCAGAGTTAACCAACCAACCACAGTGAAGAGGGCTGCAGCCAGAAACTCACCCGTCCAGGTTCTCAACACAAATGATCGACTGAACCTCACATTTATTTATTGATCCAGCTGTAATCAGCTGCTCTGTACTTTACTGCGATATAATTGCATTACTTGGCAACAGGAAAACGTCACAACTTTCTGACTTAGAAACGTAGACTGTGTAGAATATCGCTCAAAAGTTGGGGATCACTTGGAAATCCTCTTGTTTTCCATGGAAACACACATGAAATTAGTCTGAATAGGAGGTAATCTGATGAGATTTCACCCCATGCTTCCGGGAGCCTCTCCCACAAGACGGATCGGCTTGATGGAGTCTTCCTTCTGTACCACACGATCAAGCTGCTACAACAGCTCAATAGTGTTAAGATCCAGAGACTGTGCTGGCCACTCCATTACAGTCAGAATGCTGGTTGACTGTGTGTTTTGGGTCATTACCCTGTTGTAGGATGAATTTGACCCCAATCAAGTGCTGTCCACAGGGTATGGCATGGTGTTGCTTTGGTCATTTTGTCCATTTATGCTTGTTTTGCAAATGAGTTCTGTACCTGTCTCAGAGATAAAATAAACATCTTAATTTAACTATCATAAATTCATGTTGTTTGAGTTCATACAGTCTTAAAAACTGTTAAAACACATTAAAATGAGGTGTTATACCACTTTAATATCACCGTAAGATAAAGTTTTGGGGAAAAAATGTGATCTTCATCTTAAGTGGGCTTGATGTAGAATAATGTGTCACATGACCAGTTCAGTCAGGCACATGACTGTGGCACTGTGGGTCAGAACTAAAATGAATGTAGGTGAGAGAAACACAGCCCCAAAATAAGCTTATTCTGCACAGTGTCCCTGTAGTGTAGTAGTTTACACATTCACCTTACAAGCGAAAGGTCACTGGTTCGATTCCAGGTGGGGACAAGCCCCTCTCACCATGGAGGGTTGAATCAGGAAGCGCATCCGGCGTAAAAAATTACCAGTGCGGATTAATTTGCTGTGGTGACCCCTTGGGGACAATACAAAGGAGCAGCTAAAGGCACATTTTAGAATGTGGTCCAAGAGGCGCACACAGTAATGGTCTTCATGTGTTTATATTGTGCGTCATGTTATTTATATGCCTTTAGGTGGACAGCAGGACTCATTTATTACTGACTTTACTTGGTTTCAGAAAATTTCTGTTGCGTTAGCCCATTTTATTGATGGACAGAACCTTGAAAAGAAAGAGATATATGCTGTAAACTTTAAGTCTTTTATTTTCTTCTGCTGGTAAAGGGAGAGAATTCAAAAATAAATCATCAAAGACATCTTTAGGATGTGTGGACATGATTTTATTGGACCCATGTGACTTTCATTTCTTTCTTATTCAATTATTTTGCTTCTTGTGTTGGTTGTGCTGTATTTTTGAGTTTACTTCGTGACTTCTTGCCACTGTTTTGCATCCTTTCCGGTTCATTTAGCCAGAACCTGTGGTTGTTCTGAGACATATTTTAAGTACTTTTGGTCTTTTAAGATATTCATTTTACATGTAATTCTGGTTGTTCTGAGTCCCATTTTCACTGCTTTATGCCTCTTTTGTGTAAATTTTGTCTCTTTTTGGTGAATTTCTCTTCATGAATGGTTTTGGTAATGTTGAATCCTTGTTTCTGAGTTGCATTTTATTTTGGTTGATTTGCTGATGCTTCCACCTTCTTTTTGGTCATTTTCTGACTCTGTGTGTTTGATTTGCTTCTCATTTCATTTCCTTCTTTGATGTTGCTTTCTCTCCTTGCCAGTTTTGCATCTTTTGGAGGTCATTTTACATGCAACTTTGGTTGCTTTGAATCACATTTTCACTTCTTTATGTATTTTTTTGTAAATTCTGTCTCTTTTTGGTCATCTCTGTGTCTCTCTTGCATCTCTGTGTGAACGCTCTTGGTTATGTTGGCTCTTTGTGTTTTTATTGCTTTTTTGTTCATTTTGCATTTGTTTCCAATTTCTTCTTGTTAATTATGTGTTTTTGTGTTTGTTTTCCACTATATTTTATGTATTTTTATGTCTTTATGTTTGTTTGGTTCTTATTTTGGTCACTCTGAGGTCATTTTCTTTCCTTCCCAGTTTTCTATCATTTTGGGGGTAATTTAACAAGTAACTCTGGTTGCTTTGAATCACATTTTACTTCTTAATGTATTTTTTGTAAATTCTGTCTCTTTTTGGTCAATTCACATCTCTTTGTGAATATTCTTGGTTATGTTGGCTCTTTGTTTTTGGTTTACATTTTATTTTTAGTTATTTTTGAGCTAGTTTAGGTTTCTTTTTGGTAATTTTCTGTCTGTGTGTTTGATTTGCTTATAACTTTGGTTCCTTTGCATTTTTGTGCTAATTTTGTGTGTCTTCGATGCTGCTTTCTCTCTTTTTGGTCTCATTTTGCATGCAATTTTGGATGTTTAGTCTTATTTCAATTGCTTTAAGGTCTCTTTCAGGTCATTTTGGCTTTGTAGAGGTTTGCATTTCTTTTGGGGTTTATTGTATCTCACTGCAGCCATGTGGCTTCTTATTCAGAGCACTCTGTGTCCCTTTATGGGACATTTTTGCATTTTGCCTTGTTGTCAGATTCAGTAATAAGTCTGTGTCTAAATGTGGTTTCAAACTCTTCCCCACAATAACAGTCTCCTTAGTTTATATTAATTTCACTTAATAATTCTGCTAAAAAAAACTGATTTTACTATCTGCTATCCACTGTAAAATAATGCAGTAGAGAGTGTAAATTACAATTTTAAGTAGATAATAGCCAGTGCAAGGGAACAGCAATGTGTGTGTAATTGCTGAAAATTGGTGGAAGCACAAGTTAAAAACAACTAGCTCTTTGAGAGGTGCACACACACTGGAAAATGGAGGCACTTGTTAAAAATAGGCAAGTGTGCAAAGATTTTTGAAGTCTGTTCAACAATGTCAAGTATCATCCTGGCACCACAAATGCTCCAGTGCTCCCTTTCCACCTCGGAGTGTTCATTTCCAAATACGGAGGGAGCCCATTTATCACTGGCAACGTGTGCCGTTAATATGCTCCACATTTCAGACGGACCAGACAATGTGGAGAAAATGGCACTGGTTGTTCTGTCCTTTCCACCAAAGCCTAATTTTTTCTTTTACACCAAAATATTCTTTCTACTTATATCGATTCAAGTGAATAGACAGCATATGGAAAGTTTTTTTATTCATTTGCCAGATTTTCAGGCCTCCACAGGAATACGTCCACACTGCCACTTTTCTGATAAAGTTCAAGGGAAAGTTTTCCTTTTTCCGTTGCCCTTATTTTCCTCCAGTTTCCCCACTTAACAGTCAGTGTGTGTGTGTGTGTGTGTGTGTGTGTGTGTGTGTTTGGGCAGTTTCGTACTGGCCCCCATAAGGGCTCCTAATGACCAATTTACATAATTAACACACTGAGACATGGCAGGCTGCCTCTGACTCGGTGACACACACACACACACACACACACACACACACACACACACTTGTGTTCAGTGTTAGTGAAGTTGAATCAATGCCAGGAACTCTCTCCACCATTCTTGGCTCCTATTGCTCCATTCACTCAGAGTTCTCCCTTTCTCTCTTGTTGTCAATATTCTAATAGGAAACTGTGTTAGTGTTAGTCCCAGAGGCGTTAAGAGTTTCATGTTTAAAGTCAGGAAAATAAAGTCTTTCCAACCATCACTGATTATGAAAGAAACACAACAAAAACAACAAACATTGCTGCAACTCTAATCCTGTGAAACTAAATAAACCACTCAAGATTTACACAATAATTACAAAGACAAGGTCGCTCCATAAATTAGAGACATCTTAATTAATAAAACACAATCCTTTAAAAAAAGATTAAAGGCACTCCTTCACCCAGCAAATGTGATATACAGTACATCTGTCTATTATTCAGAAGGAATAAAGTATGTGTCAACATCAAGGTGGCTTACATTTCCTCAGGGAAACTTACAAACGAAAGGTCCCTGGTTCGATTCCAGGTGGGGACACAAGCCCCTCCCACAGCGGAGGGTTGCAACCAGGAAGGGCATCCGGCGCAGAACCTCTACCAAATTACCGACGCGGATTAATCCGCAGTGGCGACCCCTTGTGGAAAATACAAGTGAGCAGCCAAAGGTGCAGGTATATTTTACTCCATAAAAACATATTATTTTGGTTATTAAATAAGCTTAGCGGCCTTTATTCAAACCATGTGACCACATGCTGATTGCTGGAGGTTTATTCTTGAATACTGGAACAGTAAACTGTAAACAAATAGACTATTTCTTGATATACTGAGCAATCAAAACCACATGTATCCACACTTTTCATACAAATGCTACACAGAAAGGCCTCTGTCAATCAGGTGGTACGAACCCGAAAGCTTCTTACTGTCATGACAATATTAACCACTCCTCACAGTCAGACACATCCCCATAACTTCCCTGTTTTGGGGCTTCTGGCTTAACAGTGTTTTCATTTTATTATTGCACAACCAATATTTCTATGCCATGCTTTCACAATAAAAATCAGGTTCACAATAAAAATTAAACACACAAAATGATCAGTGATCATCAGTAGGAAACGTTACTCTCTCATGTCAAAGTTCAGTGTTTTGACCCAGCCATCCACCCCAGTCTCCTCCCTATTTTCTAGCTCCACAGTAGTGTCACCTGACTTACTTATTTACTCCTGTCATAATTACTGCAGCTAATGACGGACTTTGTAACTTCAAAACACCTGGACATTGTTTTTGGAAGGAAGTTTCACTTTCAAAATGGGCCAGTCAAAAGTCACATACCACAGAAACTACCAAGAGGATCACAAATGCAGCCACAAAACATCCATCCATTTTTGAAGGTTTTTTTCTTTCATAATTAGTTTGAAATTGTTGTCCATCCAGTCATCCATCTTCTGCCACTTATATGGGTCTGAGTCATGGGGGCAGCAGTCTCAGAGACACCTAGTATCCCTGGGAAACCCCACCAGGTCTTCCAAGGGGACATCGAGGCACTCCCAAGTCAAACAAGAGCTATATTCTCTCCAGCATGCCCTGGGTCTGTCCCAGAGCCTTCTCCTGGTAGGACATGCACAAAACACCTCACCTAAGAGGCATCCAGGAGGCATCCTACTTAGATGAAAGAATCAACTCAGCTGGCTCCTTTCAATGCGTTGGAATAGTTACTCCCCTCTGCAAATTACCACCTTGATGAGGTGGAGGGATTTGTGTGCCTGCATGATTCTAGGAGCTTTGGTTCTGGTAGGGTCTCCTGAGGCAAACTGGTCTCACAAGGGAGAGTCGTGGCTGGGCACTACCCTCACTACCCTCAGGAGTGGATGCAGAAGTTTTGTGGATTAACTAGTGGTCGGGGGCGGAGACCCTGGCAATCCCGGTTGTCAACTATTGTTTTTTATAATATTTTTATTGTTAAACACTGCATTGATTTTGAAAATTAGATGTTCGAAGATCAAATAAGTATACAGTATGCTAGACTGCGAAACTGCTTTGAAAGTCATAGCTCTCCATTTTTTAAGGTCTCTACTTTCTGCTGTGCACCATACCTGAAATAATTAGACCACTAGGTATTCCTTTTAAAACTACACAGCATTGTATGCTCTTTTCTTCTTTCGGCTGCTCCCTTCAGGGGTCACCACAGAGGATCATCTGCCTCCATCTTACCCTATCCCTGGCTTCCTTTTCTGTCACACCAACCCTCTGATTGGACCAAACTGTCCATGGCCAGAGCAGTGCAGTAAGGTAAAAATAACAATTACAACAGACTGTGTTGCAAATTGGGCTGAAAAGAACTTCAAAGTCTTCCAACCACCAAAGTAAACTGGTATTTCACTGAGAGCTTAGGGTAAAGGGCTAAAATTTTGAGTTATATAAGAATCCTTCACACATCCAGCCTGTCCTCATCAGCTTTGTGCATATTCAAGTGCCAGCGTACCAGGCAGACTAAATCAAACGGGATTAGATGGACAAGACATATTAATCCACCCCAGACATTGAAAGGCTAAATCCATAATAAGGATTAGCTATGAAAATGATATTTACACAACCCAATCAGCCCAATCGATGGCTGCACGGAGGAAAATAAAAGTGGCTTCCAGACAAAAAATAAATATGTATAAAACTATTTCCGCATGCTGTGATTTCCCAGTGTTTCCAGTGTAAAATATATTACAGAAAACATTGTGAATAGCATATGTAAAGATTAAAAAGTATAAAACAACCAATCATACAGTATGTGTTCAACACACACATCCATCAATGGGTCACCAGCAAGGATGGTAATGTGGTTTTAATGCCAGTCATGGTGCCTGGAAAAAGGGGAGTGCCCAACAGAAAACCTGGATGGCACCTTATCAGGCATTTAAACAAGAAGTGTGTAAATAAGTGGTGATGTTGAGGTTTCTCCCCATCTGTTTTTATTCTCTCCAGATTTTAAGCTCTTCTTGGTGCACCTTGGATATAGGTGAAGATGTGCCAGAAATCTGCACTCTGTTTTAGAGCACCAAAGCAGCCAACCCAGGGAAAATACCAGTTGTGGGTCTTGAAACAAAAGACAGGATGGATGTATCACAATGTTACACCTGCTGCTAAGACCTATGCCAGCTAACCAAGCAACAGAAATGCAGCTGATAAGCATAACAGCAGAACTTGGGCAGCTGTGGTTCAGGAGGTGGAGCGGGTCATCTTCTAATTGGAAGGATGGTGGTTTGATCCGTGGCTCCCCCAGTATATGTGCAAGATACTGAACCCCAAATTGCTCCCAATACATCCATGGAGTGTACATAAAGACAGTTAAGTGGTTAAAGGCACAGAATGGTAGTAGGTATTATCATCCTGTATGTACAGTACTGTGCTTAAGACTTGAGCCACCCCCCAATTCTTCATATTTTGCTTCCAAGGAGCCAGTCCCTCTCCTGTTTTTTAAGGTGGTCTTGAGCAATAGTTCAAGATTTTCTGAAGGTCTTCCAAAGTCTTTCACTCATTTTCGAAGTTGATCCTCCTACTGTTCACTGAAGACGCCATTCTTAAGAAAGGAAAACAGGGAGAAAAGGCTGAGGTATGCCAAATCACACAAGAACTGGACTGAAAATCAGTGGCAACAGCTCTTATGGCGTGATGACTCCACAGCTGAAATTTTTAAGTCTTTGTCAATATGTATAGAGGAGGTTAGGAGAGAGGTACAGCAGTGAGAATCTACAGCCATCTGTAAAACACTATGGAGGCTCTGTCATGTTTTGAGGCTGCATTTCAGCCAGTGGTGTCGGGAATCTTGTTAAAATTGATGCAACTATAAACACAGAAAAGTACCATTGGATTTTGAAGCACCGTGCCATACCATCTGGAAAAGAATCTGATTAGCAGCGGCTTCATTTTTCAGCATGACAATGATCCCAAACACACTGCCAATGCAGTTGAGGCATGCCTGGATTAAAAATGCACAATGGAACACTATCAGTCAAGGATTGGCTTCCCCAGAGCCCAGACCTCACCATTACTGATGCAGTATGAGATCATCTTGACAGAGAATGGAACAAAAGACAGCCTACAGCCAAAGAAGAGCTTTGGATTGTCCTTCAAGAAGCCTGGTGAACTATTCCTGGAGACTACTTAAAGAAATGATAAGATAGCTTGCCAAAGAGAGTTCAGGTTGTGTTGAAGAATAAAGGCTAAATATTGACTTTCAAGCTGGTTAGAACTGTAAAAACTTTTTTGCCCATGTACTGCATTTCCATTTATGCTCGCATGTGTTTCAATAATAATGCACCTATTTCCTATTTTCCCAACAAAATATAAAGAAATGAGGGGATGCTTGTAACTTTTGCACAGTACTGTACACCCAGCAAACTTAACAGTGAACTTTGAAGATTGCTGAACTCTCACTTTAAAAGAATGCAAGCAATGGACCTTCATTCATCAAGTGGACAGAAAAACAACTCCAGCGGTGTGCCAAGTTTCTCAATGTAAAACAAGCATCTTTTAGCAAACAAGTTAACCATAACAACTTAACACTTGATGTAGTGCTTTGTGTTATATCGAAGGACAGGGTCGCCAGATCCAGGCAGTATCTCTATCTTAGCTTGCAGACTGAAATCTCAACATAATATGTAATAAAATAAACTTCTCTGTCAGAAAGCCTTTCTGGCCCTGGGGGCAAACTTTTCTCACTAGCGTATAAATAGCAGAGTAGGGGCTAACTGTAACTCCAGACTGTGCCTCTCAGACATAGCTCCTGGCTGTGTTGGCATTAGCAAGCCTGATAAGCACAGGAAAAAAAAAAAATTGTGCATAACCAAGATTTATTTCTCTGCAGTGGCAGTAAATACAACGGAGGCCCGCTGATAACTGTGCTGCATTCAGAGCTTAACAAGATATTTAGGGCTGAAGAACAGTAGAACTGGCCATGATAAACAGCAGGGCAGCTTGACTCTCCCACAGACACACAAACCATCTCATAGAGGAGAACTGGGGCACAGGTACCTGCACAACGCCACTCTCAAAGGGCCAAAAATACGCTTTTATGACAGATAAAGCTTCAAAACACACTCGACCTTTCCAGCAGAGACAAACAGAGATTGACATAAAATTGCCAAGGTTTCAAGCTGTGACTCCAAGCATCCAGAATCACCCTCTTATATGCTTATTAACTACTGCTTGTGTAATCACACTCAGTAAAGAGACTCCAGACACTTACTAATCATTTTTGTGTCATTGCTAAGTGCCGTTTGGTCACGCAAAGGTCATTTTTGCAACAATAAAGTGTGGAACATCCAAGTTCAATTTCACTATTAGGTATGGGTTTCTTTCTACTTTATTTTATCTCTTAGCACAGCATAGAAACAGGTCAGAAAAAAAGGTTTGCATGTGACTCGGGTATGGAAAAGCCTGTCATACCTTTGACATGATTTTTTTTGTGTGCCAGCATTGATAAAAACAATTAATAAGCTTGCAGCTGCTCGATTCCAATGGATTAGATCGTTTAGAAGTGGCTCTAAAACTCAAAGGATAGTTTCCAATTTTTGGGCCATGTGAGTCTCTAAGTAAACGAGGACAATGCAAACTCAAGAGTAGTGACATATAAATCAAAACTCTCCTTTTTGACAATCAAGGGGACCAATATACAAGTCTTAGCAACTGTGTCCATGTTTATGAAGGTCAAAGATTTAGAGAG
Organism: Etroplus canarensis; assembly: GCA_015106775.1. Lineage (NCBI taxonomy): Eukaryota > Metazoa > Chordata > Actinopteri > Cichliformes > Cichlidae > Etroplus > Etroplus canarensis. The sequence continues at coordinate 15,124 of VUQH01015251.1, forward strand.
CCCAAAGGTTGGTTTCCTATTGACTTCTATACAACCACACTACCTTTTGCAACTAGGAGTTTCCCCCTACTGGTCATTAAAAAGAATGCACATTAAAGGCATTGCTGTGTTCATTACTCCGAAGCCACACCCACTAATCACATCAATAGGCATGCCTATTCAGCTGCTCATTAATGCAAATTTCTAATCAGTCAATGACATGGAAGCAACTCAATGCAGGTTGGAAGAACGACAGACATGTTCAAGCTGACAGGAAGGCAACAGTAACTCAAATAACCACTTGTTACAACCAAGGTACGCAGGAGAGCATCTCTGAATGCACAACACAGAAGCAGATGGGCTACAGCAGCAGAAGACCACACTGGGTACCACTCCTGGCAGCTAAGAACAGGAAACTGAAGGTATAATTTGCAAAAACGTTGGAAAAACGTTACCTGATCTGATGAGTCTCAATTTCTACTACCAAAATGGGATGGTGGTGTCAGAATTGGGTGTAAACAATGTGAAAGCATGGATTCGTCCTTCCTTGTATAAATCATTCAGGCTGCTTGTAGTGAAATGGTGTCCTGGATAGTTTCTTGGCACATTTTAGCCCCTTACTACAAACTGAGCATCGTTGAAATGCCACAGCCTACCTGGGCATTGTTGCTGACCATGTCCATCCCTTTATGACCACAGTATGCCCATCTTCTGATGGCTGCTTCCAGCAGGATAACACATCATGTCACAAAACTCATCACACAATCATCTCAAAATGGTTTCTTGAACGTAACAATGAGTTCACTAACGCCAATCAGGCATATCTTTACGATTGCTGACATGTGAACTGAAGTGAATAACACTAAATATCTCTTCATCATTGAACATTTTAGTGGGTAGGATATATTTGGCATCAAGTGAACAGTTTGCCCTCAGAGCTGATGTGTTAGAAGCAGGAAAAATGGGCAACAGCGAGGATTTGACCGAGTTTGACAAGGGCCAAATTGGGATGGCCAGACGACTGAGTCAGAGTATTTCCAAACCTGCAGCTCTTCCTAGTCTGCAGCGGTCAGCATCTATCAAAAGTGGTCAAAGGAAGGAACAGTACTGAACTGGTGGAGTGCATGCCTCAACGGGTCAGAGCTGTTTTGGCAGCAAAAGGGAACCAACATGCTATTAGGCAGGTGGTCACAATGTTATGCCTGATTGGTGTAAGTGGCCTCTGGAATCTCCAGATCTCAATATGACGGAGCACCTTTGGGATGTGGTAGAACAGGAGATTCTCATCAGGGATGTGGAGCCGAAAAATCAGCAACAACTGCGTGATGCTACCATGGACCAAAATCTCTGAGGAATGATTCCAGCATCTTGCTGAATCCATGCCGTGAAGAATTATGACAGCTCTGAAGGGAAAAGTGGGTCCCACCCAGTACTAGCAAGGTGTAAGTAGCAGCAGCAGTGAGTGTGTGCGGTCAAAATAACCGATTTTTACCTAACACCTTGACCAGAGAGAATAACCTCCAATCCACATAGAAGTAAAAAGCAGCACAGGTGCCTGATAACACTTCCCTGATCTTCCAAAATAACTGCATATGCACGTGATGACAGGCACCTTTATACAGGGACAATGCTGAATGTCTCCCCACAATAGTTATCTTAATTATTATCCCTCTAATGTCTCAATTAAGTCCTGCATTTCATCTCCCCCGTCATTTTTCAAAACCTAATCACAACTTTAATCTACCGCTTCAATTCCGTGTTGTTTTTGTTCTTTGTCAGTCGGGCTAACGGCTGCATTCAGATCAGGCCTCCATCATAATTTCCTCAGCCTGATAGTTTATGAAAAGAGAAACTGCACTGAGGCTACGCCAATGCAAATACAATTTAATGTGAAGAAAAGAGGGAATGCTAATTCACCTGGGAAGACTAAGAGGGTGTGTGTGTGTGTGTGTGTGTGAGAGAGAGAGACTCTCAGTGAGGGGTGTGTCTGGTGTTGTATTTCTAATCTGTATTCTGAATAGTGAGTCCAAGAACACACTTGACTGCAGTAATGAGGTACTCTCAGTACTGTGTGTGTGTGTGTGTGTAAACAGGCTGAACCGAGACCCGAGTGAAAGAATGAGTAAAGAAAAAAAAAGATAAAAGTAAGAAAAAACTCCAGAGCGCTGAAAGAGGAACGAGAATCCCTGGAGTTCCTCCCTCCCCTCTTTCCTTTTTATTCCTCCTCTCCCGCCTGTACAAACATGCTCCCACCCTCCATACCCTCTCCATCTCCCCTCCGCCCGTCCACCCCCTTTTCAACTGCCCTCTTTATCTCTTTTCTTCCTCCTCATCTTTCTCTCAGCTGAAACACAAAACCCTTGTAATCCTCATGATCCAGGCCTGTCCGGAGGGGAAGGGAAGAGACACGAGTGCGAGAGTCTGAAGGGAGAAAGGAGAGGATGATGGCGGAATGAACGAGTGTGAAGTGAATAGGAAGAGGACAACAGAGGAAGACAAAGAAAGCATGACTACGCTGCAAAAGCATCCCTGCTAGTTCAGTTTCTATTTATCTAGAAGGCAGATTCAAAGCATCTTCTATAAATACCAATGATGGTTCTATAAAAGGCAAAAAAGGGTACGTTTGGCTGCTCCCTTTTTCCACCAGGAGATCACCACAGCCAGATGAATCCATATGGGTGATGTGGCACAGAGTTTACACCAAATGCCTTTCCTGATGCAAACCTCCCATTTAACCAGGCTTGGGGCCGGCACTAGGAGTACACTGGCACGTGACGCCCGAGAGCTGGGCTTGATTCTCCTCCAGTTTGTGAAACTTTCCCGTGTCAGGTGAATGTGTAAACCGCTAGATGGTTCTACAGTGGTAAAGTACTGTGCATAAGTCTTGAGACATGTTTTTGTTCATTAAGCCACTGAACACTGACCCATGAATCACTTAAACATAAAAAAGGCACCTAACACAAAGGATGAACCAATGTTGTGTCTACACACAACAGGTAAATTAGCAAAGAACCAATTTTAAATTGCATTTTTAGGCACTTTGTTACAAACAGCTTGTCACAAAAACACATCATTTGATCCAATTTCTTAAGCTGATACTAAGACTGTTACCTTGCACGTTTCAGACAGGGAAAAAACATCATTTTTGCATCAACAGCGTGATTCTCAAAGAGCTATTGTTATGATCCTGTGTTTTGTTAGTTTGGCTTTGAGTTTCTTTAAGGCTTTGTGTGTCTAGCTTTGACATTCTTTGTTTTATGTTTGACATTTCTTCTTATGTTTGTTCTCTAGTTGAGCTCTGCTTTTGGTTGTCCCTATTGTTGCTATATATTCTAGATTAGTCTTGCTTGTTATTTAGTTCCTCAGATGTTTCCCTGCTGTGTTGTCTTTTGTCACGTTTAGTCTTGTGTCGTGTTTTCAGTGGTGTTTGCGTCCTGCTTTATTTTGTAACCTGTCTTGCCTCATGTATTATGTTCAGTTTTACTTCCTGCCCTCAATTGTTACCACCTGAGTTGTCTGCCTTCATGCCATGCCATGTCAAGTTAAATTCCAGCCAAGTCTCGTCAAGCCTAGTTTAGTTTAGTTTTTACCTTTTCTTTTGTTTCCTATGTTTTTTCGCATCCTTGGACTTTGTTGTTTAATCAGCTGTTAAATAAAGCTTGCTTTGTGTTTTCTTGAAACCTGCTTCCTGTAGTCCTGCGTTTGGGTCCTCTCTCCTTCAAACCAGAAATCATGACAGCTTTTAGCTGAAAACTTGGCATATTTCGGTATGGTACGCATGGTATTCCAGGAAACTAGACAAGTGGGGGGAAAAAAGAAAATGTATACAGCAGATGAACAGTATTAAAAAAACCCAACAAAGACCTGAAACAGGACCTGAGAAATGGTCTCCATGGATATATGGTTGTCAAAAAGCCAATCCTCAGTAAGTGAAACAAGGAGAAAATGCTGATGTGTGGCAAATCACACAAGAACTGGAAATCAATGGCAACAAGACTTATGGCGTGATGAGTCCAAATTGACATCTGTAGCTATGGAGGAGGTCAGGACAGAGGTACAACAGTGAGCGTCTACAGCCCTCTGTAAAACACGGTGGAGGCTTTATCATGCAGGGGCGTGTCCAGACAGGGAACATAGGGTGACACAAGCCCCCCTGAAATATGACAGGCCCCCACTGGTGACCTCCTACCAATGCCACTGCACTAGAGTGCTGTTTATCTTACAATGCCCAAGCTCATTGGATGAGAGCGTGGAACAGACCAGCTGGAATGTTAATTAGTACTTATTTAGTCAAGTAGTTTACTGAAGTGCAGGTTTAATACACTCATACTTTAGATATTTCTCTATTTCCTTCTATTGCACTAGATTTTGTACACAAATATTGGCATTTATACTTTTTATTTTAAATGAATAGTTCATTATTATTTTGCAGCTATATCGCATTACTATCAATCAAACCACCCAGTAATACAAAGGATCAACAGCTGCAACATTAAAACGATACATGCATTAAATCAGGAACCAAAAATTAGAACCCAATATGTATGTGAGCCCAGTGAGCATCTGCTACATGATGTGGTGTCGGGGATCTTGTGAAAACTGATGGCATCATGAGCAGAGAAAACGCCGTCAGGTTTTGATCCACCACACAGGGCCATCTAGAAAAGCACCTCACCATGACAATGATCCCAAACACACTGCCAATGCAGTAAAAGTTACCGACGGATACCAAAACAGGCTAGGGTTAAGGACCACCTGTAGCCACTGGAGAAATAATAAAAGACCGAAGTTTCCATGTTGAGCTGCAAACTTGTCAACCATCAAAGCAAAGTCAGTTTTGAAAGCAGTTCAGTCTTTCTTATGCAAGCAGTGACACACTGTTCATCTTTAATGGAGGTCCTGCCCAGCGAGATGAAACCGCTGATGAGCTGTGATACAGACAGAAGTGCTGTGACGAGAACAAAGGCTTCTCTTCTTCTCCACGAGGTTTGGTTTACATCAGAGGAGCCTGAGAGTCTTTGAACGGTGAGACGTCGAGGAGACGGCGAATGAAGTCCACCTACTTTACTCTGCAATTTATTTCAAGGGGAGAGCGTACGGGCATTTGGCGGCAGACAAAAACCCATCAGAGTGTAGCTATCAGGTGGCTTCAGGACACACACACACACACACACAGACATATCTACTCGGGGTGCTGATAATAAGAGTCTGTTAGCGTTCCCTTTCTAAATCCAATCACGGCAAGATTTAAAGGCAGCAAAGCGACTCTGGCGACTAAAACTATTTACATCACATTTTCTCCTGATTTCACTGCTTGGCGCCTGCGTTCGGAGTGCCGCCGGTGTGTTTTCTACACAGGCGAGCAGTCACCTCCAGGCATCAGGGCTCTAGTAGCAAACTGAGATTTTTAAGACCGACATCTCACACTGAGGAAAAACATTTTCTCCTCCTGGAGAAGAACAAATCCCACTTTTGGCAGCTTACTTGTTTTTAAGGGAGAGAAAAAAAACTGAGCAAATGAAAAAAGATTTAAACGCAGTAAAACCGCAAGTCACTAAGAGTGTATGTTTTATCTAATAGACAACATCTTACAGATCAAAGGAAAAAAATACATGTGATGAAAATATTACAGTAAATCTTTAGCATGTTGCAAAACTTCAAATGACATTATACTGTGACACAGTTTTTTCCAGCACTCTCTACAATCATGTGAAAACTGAGTACAGCTGTACCAACTTTAGCAGCAATAAGTTAATGGTTTTCTGTGTGACTTCTCTCACATCATTGCAGAGGAACTCTGGCTCACTCTTCTTTACGATGTTGCTTCGCAGTTCTTTGAGGTTTGTGGGCATGCCTTTAAGGTCTGAGACTGAGGTCTGGACTTTGACTGGGCCATTGCAACACCTTGTTTTGTTTTTTTCAGCCATTCTGTTGTGGATTTGCTGCTGTGCTTGGGATTATTGTTTTGTTGCTTGACTCGATTTGGGCCAAGCTTTAGCAGTCGGACAGATGGTTCACATTTGACTCCAGAATACTTTGGTATACAGAGGCGTTCATGGTTGATTCAATGACTGCACCGCCCCACCACCATTGTGCTTGACAGCTGGTATGAGGTGTTTGTGCTGATATGCTGTGTTGGGTTTTTACCAGCCATCTGGACACTGTGGCAAAAGTCTTGTGGTTTGTTCAGATGCAACTATGCAAACCTAAGCTGTGCTGCCATGTTCTTTTTAGAGAGAAGAGAAGAGGCATTCTCTCGTGGCGACCCTTTCAAACAAGCCATGCTTGTTCAGTCTTTTTTATAACTGAACTTTCATGAACTTTGACATTTAACATCCTAACTGAGGTCTGTTGAGTCTGAGATGTAGCTCTTGGGTTTCTTGCAATTTCTCTGAGCACTGCTCTGTCTGACTTTGGGGTCAATTTGCTGGGGTGCCCACTCCTCGGAGGATTATGGCATTGTGTTAACACACACCTGGATGCTCCAGGCAGCAAATTGCCAAAACCTCTGTTGTCATAGAGGTGCTCACACCGCCTGATGATCAGTTAATCAACTGCATTTGATTAGCAGCACCTGGCCATTTTTTATCCTCGTAAGTCATATGGAAGCAGTACAGGTCTACTCCGTTTTAACAGGACTGCACAGAATCCTGTGAAAAATTTCATTTCACAATTGTATGTGCATAGGTTTTTCCAACCCTGTTCTTTTATGTGCTTTAATATCATAAATTTAGTTTCAGGCTGGTTTACACACCCCAACAGTTTCTAAATGGAGAATTAACGGCCAAGTCTGAAGGTTTACAAGATGATTAAAAGGACAGGAGGGAAGTAATAGGAAATAATAGGAAAATAAATAAATAAAGAAGATTGTGGCATTACATTAACTCACACCTGAATGCTCCAGATAAGCCAACTGCCAAAACTGCTTTCATAGAGGTGATCAAACTGACGGATGATCAATTAGTCCACTGGATTCGATTAGCAGCACCTGGCTGTTACTTACTTTCACAAGTCCTATGGAAGCAGTAAGGCTGCACTTAGCTTTCTTTTTCATATAACTATACATTTGCTGAAGAGTGTCTATTTTTTAAGGCCTGTCAGTGTCCCTTGTTCTGAAACTGCCACACTCATCCCCTTTAAATCAAAGCACAGCTCCAGTCCAATGTCAATTACTAAGAAAGTGATTCATATGTTTAAAATCAACAGGACCTGCATCCCAAAACCAACTGAGAATGCTGAATGAGCTTCCCAAAAACACTTTAACCTTGTTAAAGCTCTTTAACAGTCTTGAGCTAGTTGTTAAAGCAATTTTAAGACCTTTTCACGGCCTACAAACACCCTGATGAACAAAACACAAAGGAAAACGCAGGAAAAAGCACTTTCGGAGGGAAAACAATTGTTCCCATTTGCACAACACTGGAAAACGTGAGTGGAGGGACAAAGAAAAACCCCGAAGAGGAACGCAGTCACAGCAGAAGAGCAGCAAAATGGTTTAATTCAAAATGATGACAGTGAGTGATTCGGGAGATCAAAATGATCTAGGAGATTAAAAATCCAGCCTGTAGCAAATATGGGGGTGAGGAGGAGAGATAGTAGGGTGGGAAAAACATCTTAGAAAGTAGTTTCATTATCTTACTCAATCCCTGCTGAAGCTTTTGGAAAATGTTTGAATAGCTGAATGGAAGACGACGAATCTTGCTCATATGTGCGCGTGTACATGCACGCACGCACGCGCGCACACACACACACACACACACACACACACAGATATAATCACAAACACACACGTGCAGAAGCCCTGCAGGAGTTAGGAAGCAATCTGAAAGGATGAACGCGGCACTGGCGGACGGACGTGTGTGTTTGTAATTATCCCCATCTTTTTCATGTCACTCTGCTTGATTTGTCTATGCTCTTTCATTACATCGGACTGTGTGTGTGGGTAGGAGTGCGTGAGCTGCTGTGTGCGCGCTCTGCTCTCTGTGTGCGCTGTGACATCCTAGTTCATTAATTTTGACGGTGCTGTATAAGCTTTAAACTCCTCGTAACTCATGTGGGGAGTCAACGCGCCCTCATGCAAATCAAACTGAACACTCATCCTACAGAGAGAATGTGTGTATGTGTGCGTGTGTGTGTGCACAGCAGCTATGACCACCAATGCACAACCTGTAGTTTCATATAAAACAAACATGGGTAAAAAGCGGCCCAAGGGGCCGGAACCAGTCGGCGGATACGCTCAATCTGGCCCCTGATGTCCTAGAAGAAAACTAATAAATCCTCCCAAAATCAATAAAAGCTGCAGCTTCAGCAGAAGAGACACACCCATGTTTTCTTAAATTTATGAATAAATCATACTAAATAAACTTTGTGACAATAAATAATGGATCAAGTGTCAGCTGTCTTATTGAGTTTCTCATCGCTTTTATGGACTCAAGACTATGTCATCTTGAGCTGCAGTTTGACAGTACTCCAGTCTCAGTAAGCCCACAGTGAAGCAACACACAGACCAGATCCCAGCCAGCTGGAGGTTCTGGTTGGAGTGACCCTCCGGCTCACAGAAGATCTTTGGAGCGGATCAACGAGTACCATCACCAACTGCAGTCCAACGCGGAGAATCAGTCTGTCAAACCGCGGGATGAGCCTCACCACAGCAGCCCAAATGAGCCTGCTGGGAGGGAAACAGAAGACAGGAAGGCCTGGTGCTACCTGGTCAGGAGTGACTGAACTTTCAAAATAAGAGCGTGGGGATTGTCCAATAGTTTCTTGGTCATCGTGATGCATGAGACAGTTGAAAAAAATATGGCTTTTTGAACTTTTTCTTTTCAAGTTAAAGATTTTTCAAAAGAACACCAACATATCAATGTTGTTACTACGCAGTATAACATCATGTTAGCTTAAGCATTTCTATAATGGTAGCCATGGTCAAAATTTTATCCTGAGGAGCTGATTTCACTGTGACAATGGCAGCTAACTAAATGGTAATGTGTATTTCAGGATACCAAAAGATGGATAATGCTTTCAATACTGTTATGAACTGAAATCATGAACAGATCTGGCATCTTTCAGTTGCTTTGCTCAAGCGGCTGCATTTCCGTCCCTTGGTCTCAAAAGTACGATAGCATTGTTTTCATGTTGCCTTTTGTGAATCAATTTTCACTTCTTGGTCATCTGCCTCATGAACAAAGTACTTTTATATCCGACTCCTGACTGCCTTTCTTATTAGCGAGAGGGCAGAGCTATCCCGGCTACTGCACTAGTTGCCATCTTGTTAGGGGGTATCCTTCTTCAGCTGCAACGACAGACTTGAGCACTTGTAGCCAACCGCTGCCCCCATCAGTTCCAGAAGAACTGATGTATCGACACTAGATATATAAAAATGTGTTCATAAATAATCAATATTAGCCAATTACTCGCGTCACAGGCACTCCGTTCTGTATCCATAAATATCAGTAAAGAATATATCAGTGCAGTTGAGAGAATGAAATATAGAAAACCCAGCATGGCAGTAGGTGAAAGTCCAGTTATTAGAAGGAGGAGCTGTACAGTGTAATAGCTACAGGCAGGAGTGACTATGGTCATGAGCAGAGTTTGCATAGTTATTACACAGTAATAATTGCAGTTATTGATGGAAGTCTGTACTGTGATGTATTAATGTTAGAGTAAAGATACACAAGAAAAACATCTCACCTAAAAGAACCGAAAATGATTTAAATAGTATTCATTAATCTGACCATGGTGTCCCCTGTAGTACAGTGGTTCACCCATTCGCCTTACAAGCAAAAGGTCCCTGGTTCGATTCCACATGGGGACACAAGCCCCTCTCTTCATGGAGTGTTGTGTCAGGAAGAGCATCCAGCGTAAAAACCTCTGCCAAGTTACCAATGTGGGTTAATCCGTTGTAGCGACCCCTTGGGAGCAGCCGAAGGTACGTTCATCAATATAACCATGGATATACGTTCATGGTTTGTATCTGTGAATGTTTATGAGATACTGAAATACATGTTTGCATCAGCGAATGAATAAAATAAATATATTAAGCATTAAAGTTGATTGTACAGCAGACTGACACAGGAAAAAAAGCATTTTATAACAGAAAATTCTTGGTTTCTGGATCAAGGACCCAGGCTTATTCTAAACTAACATCATGTCTACTAAAATTAATGGATTTTAGCCTATTTCAGCTCTTCTTGTGTCATCTTTCTATTTGGTTGTTCAATACGCAGCCCTCAGCTTGCTGTATCAGTCAGTCTGGCCTGCTGACAAAAAAATTGCCGCCCACTTTTCAAATGAGACTCAGCGTTAAGTATCTTTACATAGCCACGTCTCATGTTTAACTCCTGTATGTGCTGTCGTATCATCACGTCTGCTGAGGCCGGGTTAACTGTGTGTTTTGTCATGGAACGTTACACCAGCAAAAACAAAACCAAACCCAGCCAGATGGCGGGCGTCTCCTGTAATTCTCCTCACACCGTCCAATATGCAAAGGTCATCTAGTCTCTGAAGTCTAACGAGCTCATTAATGACCCGTCAGTCAAACATCAAAGGCGACACCCAGGAGAGACAAACAGTGAGTATTTGGAAACCTTCCAAACTGCACGACCACAAATAAACAGGCTGCAGATGATGTGCACATAACTAAATGTGATGAGCCTGAAGATTCATAAAGGACCAAATATAGGATATTGTAGAGTTTAAAAAAGCCCTGTCCGTTCTATGATTGCACAAAATGGCACGCATCTATCAGTTACCCCTCTGTGATCGCAGATATTTTAACATTGTAAACAGGCAGCTCCAAAAGAGAAATTTTCTAATACTTCTCTGATGAATGGTGGAAAGGACAGCAAGCTTTGATTAATGCTGCACCAAAAAAGCCTTGCAGTTGCTTTACTTGTCAGAAACTTAGCTACTGAAATGCTTTGGTTCATAACTCCCAACTACAAATGCACCGTGTAGCCTCCCAAGAATATCTGATTATAACACAATTTCTAATCTGAGTAAAATATGTTATTAGTCCATTAAATGGGGCAGCTGTGGCTTGGAAGGTAGAGTGGGTCATCCTCCAATTGGAGGGTTGATGGTTTGATCCATAGCTGCTCCAGTCCACACGTCAAAGTATCCTTGCGTACGACACCGAAACCCAAAATGCTCTCAATGCAGCCACCTTCTCCTCCTTTCAGTTGCTCCCATTCCATTAGGGATCACCGCAGCAGATCATCTGCCTCCATCTCACCCTATCCCTGCATCCTCTTCCCTCACACCAACCCTCTGCATGCCCTCCTTCACTACATTCATGAATCTTCTCTGTGGTCTTCCTCTTCTCCTCCTGCCTGGCAGCTCCATCTTCAACATCCTTTGTCCAAATTATCCACTATCCCTCCTCTGAACATGTCCAAACCGTCTCAGCCT
>VUQH01015259.1:2365-17939 GCA_015106775.1 Etroplus canarensis
CACACAGACACACACTCACACACACACACAGACACACAAACACTCACACACACACACACACACACACACACACACACACACACACACACACACACACACTCACTCACACACACTCACACACACTCACTCACACACACACACACACACACACACACACACACACACACATACACACACACACACACACACACACACACACACTGCGTTCTCGCGGATCGATGGGGATCGATCGGGTGGGGAAGGGAGCCCTGATTACTGGACCACGTGTTCGGGAGAAAACCGCGGAAAATCGATCATTGCAGCTTTTTAGGGCAGCAGAACAGAACAGACTCCCTCCAGTCTCCACAGCCAGAGCCGAGCCTACTGACGGTGCATCCAGGCACGCCAGACCGCTTCTTTGTCAGCATTTCACATCAAGCTCCACCAGTTTCAGCAAGGCACACACAGAACCACAATCAAACCACTTTATCCGCCATACCCTTATTTTCTTTTAGTTACTAGATTAAATCAAGACGAATTATTCATACGCACCAATAGTCTAAATACGCACCCAACTTTACAGGTGTGTTATACTGATGGTGTGTAGCCCGCATCAGGTCATTCATGAACACTTATCACTGGTGGCGATTCTAGAGCCTGTTTGGGCCCTATAGGCAAAAATTAACAGGTTGCCCCTCCAACCAACATTCACCACCATTATGTTATTAAAATGGACAGTATAACAGTTAATAACATCAATTTATAAAGCTTTCACAGAGGTCAGGTGTCATAACCAAATCTCAAAACACTGTTCTTTACCTTACCAGCAGCGCAATTTAAAAATAATGCGACTGGTAGCAAGTTTCAGATCCAGTAAAGATGTGAAATAAATTTATATAATCTGTCTCTTGAAAGTAAGAAACTCAATCCTAACACTCAGAGCATGTTTGGCAGGGTAAATAGCAATAATTCTGGAATTTAAAAGATGCATACTGGTTTGGAAATCAGCAAAACTCTATTATGGGCATTTGAATGCAAAGAGTGGACAAGCCTCCTGCTCAGAAACCACTGATTTAGGCGGAATTTAATTTAGTTTAACATATTCTGCCTCAATAGGCAGGCCATAGGCTATATCACATATTCTGACTTTGAATCTGAGAGATAACATTTGAAATATTTTAATTTATTCTATCCCATTTCTCTGTCTCTCTGTCTTCCATTCTCTTTTGTAGTTTGCACATACTCCTGTTACATGCACAGAGTAATTTGTTCCAAATATGTGTCATTTTCAAATAGACAATTATATGGTCATGATACAGGCCTGAACACACTCAATTTATGCATTAAGACTTCACCACACTAAAACATAAACATTAACATTCATTGGTTACTGGTGCATTTTTTAACCTTTTGGTTCCACTCTTCTTCTTGGTAGCCCCTTTATGTCCCCGGTATTATCCCCGAATTATACATATCTTCCAAATCACATCTAGATTTTCTTTTTTTGCTCAACTTAAAAAGATCACAAAATATACTGAAGAGAATGAAAACTCTCTCTTCCCTTCCGATTCCCTTTATCCGTTTCCCTTTTTTTCCAGCATGCAAACGTAAGGAGGAGGACCGAGGACGGGAGCGCAGCCAGGTGCCAAAGAAGCAGCGACTGGTCTTCACCGACCTGCAGCGTCGCACCTTGGTAGCGATCTTCAGAGAGAACCGCCGGCCCTCCAAGGAGATGCAGCTCACCATCTCTCAGCAGCTGGGCCTGGAGCTCTCCACCGTTTCCAACTTCTTCATGAACTCTCGCCGCCGTTGTCCAGAGCGTTGGGACACGGAGGAGCACAGTCTCGGGGCGCACGGCCACGTTCACGCACCCCACGGAAACAGCAACAACAACGGCGCCTCACCGATCCATCCCGGTACCTCCTCTGCCACCACCTTCTCTAAGGCCTGACGGCTTCAGGACGCACGCGTAGAGGATGGAGCGTTGTTTTCCCACAAAGACTCATCTCCATTTCTACAGAGCTACTGAGCAATGTAGCACCAGAACTCGCATCTGATTCATCTGCTCGGAGTGCTGAGAACTTGTGCAGATTAATCAGACCCTCTCAGTGCTCCGTGTGCTATCTTTTAACCAGAATGTCATTCTTAGGGGCTAACCTGCATTTTCAAAATGTGGCTCTTAAAACCAAAGAACCAACAACCACACGTGGCCGTCAGAAAATCAAACCAAAGATCATCCATCCACACTAACCACGCCGTGGGTTTGTGCTGAAGCCTTGTAAAGATGAGATTTTTTTACTTGTAGCTTTTAGACAGGAGGCCTTGAGCAGTCTTCAGAAATCAGACAGCAGGTGTATCTGGAGGCTGCTCATGCTGAGGCTGATTGAGAGGTGCGTTTATGTGTCAAGTGTCTGTGAAACGCTCTCAGCAGGTCGTCAGACCGGAGAAACACACACCACCTCCGCGTCACTGCATGCGTGTGCGTCGTGCGCGTCCGGGTGCATAGGGTTCACATGCCACGGGGGTGTGTTATTCTTCTGCAGCCATTCAGCCTGCTCCACTTTGGAGTAACAGTGCCACCTGCTGTCTAGTTTAGCCGCACCTGAACGTGTCCTGAGCGCGTTGCTTCTCATATCTCCAGCAGCCATACAGCAAAATATGTCACACTGCAGTGTAAATTTGATACATTCAACACAACAAGATACATGGTTAAGACATATTCATCCAAACATCCATTGAGACATATTAGAATATTTGTTTATTTAATAGTCATTGTGTGGCTACATGGCCATAGACTGCATAGCCACTTGAAAGGTTATTTTCAGGTTACAAAAGGAGAACAATCAAACAGGGACGACATGCCACACGTTAAAATGTGTTGTCCTCATGTGTAGGGAGTGAGGGAAGGGGGTCTGCTCTGTTCTAGCGGCCAAACACAGAGGTCAAATGTCACAATATAGGATCCTGAGTGCCAATGATGTTTGCCTCTTTATGATAATCAGAGAACAGATGCAGCCCCTTTTTTGTCCCCAGTGTGCCCTGCAGTGTCTGGTCTGTGTCATTACATACCTTCAAATTGTGAGCACTGTACAGGCACATTGCCTATTTCATACCTCAGAAAAACATTGATGTAATCCACATGAAACACAATGAAAATAACTGTAAATAATCTTTAATTTCATCTATCTTTCTCTCTGTCTTATTTATTCTCTATTTATCTACTCTCTTGATATGTGTCTTTCTTTCATTTCCCCCTCCCTAACTACTGATGCGGGTAATAATAGTACCATAGACACATGGTTTCTTTCTCCTGACTATTGTGCTATGTTGTGCTGAAACTATATGTAAAGAAGCACCTTGTTGACAAAATGTAAAAACTTAAATATAGAAAAAAAGACAAATCATTCTGTCATAGACTGATCCTATGCACAGACAAGGAAGGGATACCAAATAGTGACAAACTGTGCATATTTGTGAATACCTGTTTCATGGAACAGATGGACTGTGTGGACATGAAGGACCTCTTCCTTGATCTCTAAACTTTGACCTCTTTTAACTGGACAGTCACTGCATTCCTCTGCTGATGGTATTCTTTGGTTACCATAAGAACCGCCTGATTTCTTTGTGTCTTTTTAAAGCATTTTTTGTGGGCAAAGCCACTTGTTGTGTAGCATCTTCTAGCGGGAGATAATCATATAAGGGAGGAGACGCAGACAAGAGGAGGAAGGGTGCAGCAGGGGAGGCAGGAGCATCAGAGACCATCATGAGACTGGAAGGTAACATTTAAGTGACATTCCTCCATAAACTGCATTATATAGTGCACTGAAACCCGTTTCCAGTTGGAAGTGTTACTTAGAAATTCTAGAGTCTAGAGAGGAAAAAAAAAACTCCAGATATTTGACGTTCAGCCCCAACGCAGAGAGTCAGTGATGGAAACATTTGCCTGTGTGGCTACCTCACAGAAAATAAGTGGACTGTGACACAGCCATCAATACCAAAGATACTTCAAGCCTGCTGTGTTCACACTGGACCTGGGATGTACACACACACACACACACACACACACACACACACACAAATCCACAAACAATGCACACATTCAAACACACACACACGCAGAGTCACAGACAGATGCAGAGGTGGATGCATGCATTTCCACAGAGCAGTCACGCTACATTGCAAACACTAAGTGGTGTTTGTTATGTGGGAAGAGTTGAGTGCCTTTTTCCTTCAACCAGGGGTCGGACTGCTCTGGTAACATGTACGTGCATGCGCACGCACGCACGCACGCACGCACGCACACACACACGTTTAAGTGAAGAGGGTGCAGCAGTGGAAGGGTCTTTAAGACATTGCAGGGTCACTTTTTTGGAAATTTTTTTGACTCAGAGCACTTCTTTTCACACAGTGAAGTGAGAAAATTGTTTACCACCCCCATTTTGTTTTTAATTTTGTTTCTACATGCTTATGAGACAATGTCATCTCACCAAATCCTCTTTTCATGATACACACATGCACACACACTCCACCCAGAGATATTTTTGTGTCATTTGTAATCTGAGTGTAGGTGTATGTGTGTATTTGACTGTTTACAAAGCCCTGTACTCCTGCTTTCTCTCAGTTTAACTGTTGTAATAACCTACCAATGGCAAATTACAACGGAAATAATATGAGACCTTCCATCTCCCAAAAAACACATGATGCCCACTGGTGACCCCCACCCATCCAAACCCTCTTTGCTGGTCCCTCTGTCCAGGGTAGCATTACAACAAGGCAGGCATGTGTAGACAATTCATCTTGATATACCTCAAATCTTTATTGTAAAGGTTCATGAAGTGAAACAATAAGGACAATGTTTAGCAATGAGAGTGACATTAAAGTCACAACAAATCGATTGTTCTGGGATTTTATTTAATTTTTATTTAAAAGAGCGTGTGGAGTGTACGCTGTTGTATGGTTTGACATCTTTCCAGTTTTTATTTATTGTTTGTGGATTTGCATGGTGTCATGGGGCAGAAAAGTGCATAAGGAATAAATGAAGAGGTAAGAACTGACAAAATACACAAGCAGCAAAGGAGATGAAGAAATTGGAATAAAAGATCAAGATTACAACAACACATCAAGGACAATAATTTCTGTTTTGCATCACTTTTTGGCTTATTTTGTGTTTAAAGATTGTTTCCTATGTGTGTTAAAGTGATTCACATATTAAAAAACAACCAACCAAAGCACCTCTGTCATTAGGAGTGGGATAAGCAATTCTTTTATGCATGGATATTATATTAGTGTATATAAACTGAAGAATGAACTGTACCTCTACAGGTGGAGGAGAGGGGGAGAAACTGGGGAAAAATCAGCTGGGTTTTGGTTTTTAAGTAATCTTTACATTCTTTTTTAGCTCTGTGTGTTTTATGTGTTGTTTGTGTATTTGTATAAAATATGTGTATTTGTATGTCTTTCAGATTCATTACTGTGTCTTTCCCCCTGTTGTAATTTTTGTCCAGTAGTACTTGCACTTCCATCTCTGTATATCTTCGCTTCATAACACAGGTATGAGTGTGAGGTCATGTGTGAGTTTCTCTGTTTTTTTTTTTCTCATATTTGAGCTCACCCACATTCAGTCTAAATTTTATCGGCCTGGGTTTTTGTCTGCTTTAGGAGCCATCTAAAGCTGAAACAAAACAGACAGCCAGGACACTGAAATACGCTTCCTTCCAGTGCTTCAAAATGGCGTCATTTGCTTTTTCCTTCAGACAGACCTCAGAGCTCTGGAACCCAAAAGTGTCGATGTTCTCTCCCTCTTCCCTTACCAATCAATCAATCAGAGCCAAGTGTCTTTGTGATGGTAGAGACAATCAATTTCAAATAGAATGGTGAAAAAAAGTAGGAGGGAGAGAGAAAGAGAGTGATGGAGGAGGGCAGAGAAACTGACTGCACAGGAGAGATGGGAGGAGAGGGGGAGAGATACTCTCAATGTGTGTGTGTGTGTGTGTGTGTGTGTTTGTGTGTGTGTGACCACCTTTAACCTCTACAGAGTGACCTTTACGGTGGGGGTCGAGGCAACCTGGACCCTCCCCCGGCTATAAGGGAGGTGGTGGTGGGAATGTGACTTGTTAAGTGGACATCTAATCGAAGATGTTGATCTAATGCATGCACACATGTGCACAGTGCGCATCACACACACAAGCAAACACATACATATGACCATCAGGCAGAGAGGCTATCTTCTGATCCTGATCTCAGTAATACAATGAGTGCAGTCACGTGGGTCTGCCTCCAGCGTGTGGAGAAAGAATCAAGTAATAACTAGAGCAAATAATACACAACGTTGAAAGCCAAAATTGGTAAATTGTGTGTTTTGACTAAAACAAATAAAAACAGAAGCAACTGGCTGACTGGCTTTTCATTGTGTGTGTGTGTGGTGGTTTCTTACCGTGGTACTCTGTTGCCATCTGGTGGTTCCAAAATAAAAGTACTCTGTTCCTTTGTATACTTTCGGTCTGTTTTCCCCCTCTGTGCAAATCCCACTACCCTTAGAAAATATTTGACCAGAAGCCAAAATGGGGGTCCTCAGTTTTAACTTCTGTCTGCTAAGATAAAATTTCTGTACATTTTGATTTCCCCAAAGTTTAAATTATTTAAAAGTTTAAATGCTGCCAGCATGATCCCAGGTGGGGACAAAAGCCCCTCTCACCATGGAGGGTTGCGTCAGGAAAGGCATCCGGCGTAAAACTTCTGCTAAATTACCAATGCAGATTAATTCGCTGAAGACTACAGGGGAGCAGCAAAAGGTACAGTCATAAATTAGCCTGGTAAGCCTGTGAACATACTGGATAAAAACTGACAAATGATAGATAAAATTTCTACAATATTTAGATTATTTGAAGTAGTAACTAATTCATATAGTTAACTGCCCACTTGCATTTTCTGTTAATACATTCAAAAATGTAAAGTATAAAATACTTAACCATATGAATTTCCTGACTTTTTTTATTTCCAAAAGCCGGCATACATTTGTTTGGCAAGAGCATATCTCTATGACTGTTCGGGTTTAGGTTACTTTTTTGTGCCTATAGGCAGATTTGGTCTTTGTTAGGTTAGTCATTCATCCTCACATGCATATTTTCAAAATAAACACAGACTGCAGATAACATATAAACAGTATACATCATAATGAAGACATAAAATAAATAAATACAGTTAGGTTTTTGGACAGTGACAAAGTCTTTGAAATTTTCCCCCTGTACACAAACACAGTGGACTTTAAATCAAATAATCAAAATGTGATTAAAGTGCAGACTTTCAGCTTTAATTCAAGGGGTTTATTGAATTACCTTTTTATAAAATGAAACCATTTTTATACACCATCCTCCATTTTCAGAGATCCAAAAGCAATTGGACAGTTAACATACAGTAATTTTGAGTATGAGGATTCTTTTTAATCTTCTTCTTCTTCTTCTTTCGGCTGTTCCCGTTAGGGGTCGCCACAGCGGATCGTCTGCCTCCATCTCACCCTATCATGAGGATTCTTTTTAATACTTGAATGAAAATTCCTTGTATACTAGAATCAATGGCCATTGAAGAATATCATAATATCCCAAGTCTTTCATTGCTTTTGCAGCATGCTTTGAGTCATTATCCATTTATACTGTGAAGTGCCCTTGAATCCATTTTGCAGCATTTGGCTTAATCTGAGAAGGAGGTATAGCCCCTTGTAATTTGGAATTCATTCTGTCACTTCTATCATCAGTAAACACTAGAGACCTCGTTCCAGTGGCAGTCATACATATCCATTACATAGCAATGCCTACACCATGTTTGACAGATGATGTGATATGGTTCACTTCATGAGCTGTTCCTTTCCCTCTCCATACAAATGGCTGTAATCATAACCGAAAAAAGTGAGGCTATGATGGAATCATCGGTGCCTCCGCTGCCACCACTGGTGCAAATCCTTTGTGTCATCATGATAGCACAAAAGCTATTTGACTCAGGATTAAGAATTTTGGCACTTTAATAAACCTCCTTGACATCTGGAATTGATTAGATTTTCAGCCATTTCAAAATTAATATTTGCCACTAGGTAGTGTTTTCTGTAACATTTTTAAATAACATTTTTAGCCATATCTCTGTTACTATTTGTCTTATCTGCATGAAATTTGCAAACAGTTAATGCAATACTTTTGTCAAACCCTTTGAATTAAAGCTGAAAATCGGCACTTCAGTTATAGTTAGATAGCTAAATTTAAATCTGCTGTGTTGGTGTACAGAGATAAAATGACAAAAAAAATGTGTCATTGTCTAAAAACATATAGACTTACCTGTAATAAATAATTCAAATCACATCACGTAGACTATCAAAGCTAAGACTTCTTCTGTGAACTGTAGCTACAGTTCTTGGATACATGGCTCCTGTACATGATGCAAAGGCTGTCAAGTTTTATTTTTTTCTGAAAGAACTAGGATAACACCATCTCAGTAAGTAGATTTTAAAAGTATTTTCGAAAGCCACATCTTTCTAAATTTGGATTAACATGCAAGAAAGACCCAGGTATGTGAATGATCATTCACTCATACAGTCTGAAGAGACAGCTAATTAGAGAACTGGCTTTGTAAAAAAAAACAAAAAACATAATGACTTTCTGACCTTCTTTTAGAAACTGGACTTGTAAAAATAACACTGGAACAAGGAAAATTTTAATTCATGTGATTTTTTTTAAAATTCAGAATATATTTGTTTAATAGCAAACACATTAGGTCACCATATTAGTTCAAAATCTGTATGAGTGTCATATATCTATGGTCCTAAATCTTGAGAGAAGCTCTCGCAGAAGAGTGGTAGCTATTACAGCAGCATATTAATGCTTATATGTCTGGAGTAGGGTGTAATGACCCTCTTCATCCTATCTTCTTATCTGTGTGGTAGCTCCTCTCTGCAGGTTCATTCATAATCAGCAACACTGGCAACACCTGAGCCCAGTGTACCAGTGCTCTACAAAAGCCCTTGGAGCTCAGTTGTGGTGTGGCTTTCCATCCTGAGACACCAGTCTGGATTTTGACTGCCATTTATTTTGTTTTCTTGCACTATACAGCATTGCAATTACCATCTCCTTGCTAATGCACTCACTCACACCACTGACTATGAGTTCTTTATTAGCAACTGTGTGGATCTCCCTTGTTGTCATGGCTGTGCTACCGATAAGTGATAAGGATAATCAGCAATCACATGTGCTATGTTTGGCTCAACATACTAATTTAGTGTAACTTGTGCGCTACTAAACCTAAGGCAACCTAAGATTGTAATGTCAAGTGATGCACAAAAAGACACACAGGACTCAGTTGAGTCACATCATGCTTTTATGACGAAAAAGGAGTTCATTTACAAGACAGACGGTATATAAAACATACATTTAAATTAAAAAAGAAGTCATATGTGTTCTATAGACAAGTACATTATTGTCTTATCCTTCCCTTTGAGACCAAGCAGCCATGGGACTGAACAAAACATGGGTGATCCCTGGAGAAAAGAAGCAGTAGATAAATCCTATTTTACTATACCTACACTATTTACAGCTCAACAGTCATTTTCCTCTGTCAGACATGGCAAGGAGGTCTACAGAATAGATGACATGATATGGCTAATAGCTCTAATATATACAGTTTCTGTTCCTCTTCTCCAAGGAGCCACACTTTCTGGCACTCATTTTACATGATAGAAATTCAGGTGCACTCAGATTTTCATTCAGCCAGACAGAATCAAAGTCCAGATTTGGTATTTATTGTATAACAGTTTCTTTTATATTACTCATTTGATCATTTGACACCATTCAACCTGACACGCTGAACTGCTTATTTTTACATTAGCTCTGCATTTAGTTGGAGCACTCAGCACCCATTCCTAGGTTTCAGCAGTCAGTAACAGCCCTGTTGAAGAGGAACAAATGTGCACTGGTGCATTAAAAGAGTGACAGATGAAAAATGTTCTGTAATACTTAACGAGGTTGGTGCCAGGTTGATAAAGACAGAGACAGAGAGACAGACACGCACACACACACACACACACACACACACACACACACACACACACACACACACAGAGAGAGAGAGAGAGAGGGAGAGAGAGAGAGAGTGTTGGGGAAAGTTTACCCCAGACAAATGTAAGAATTCCACTTTTCTTAAAGTAGTAGTACTTTGTTTTTTTGTTTTTTTTTTTGGTTAGAGGGCTCCAACAAATACAGAGCTTACCGAATGAAAGATTTCTCTAATGAGTGGGAGAGGCAACAGAACATTATATCATCCTAGACCTGGAGAAAAAACTATAAAAACTGGCACCATCTCGTTGTAAGAAGAAATCATTACTAAAAGTGATGTGGAAACCTAGGAATGAGTGCCAACCAGGTCTATAAGAGCTCTGTATGCCTCCTCCTACTCCACAGAGACTTTGGGAGAGTGACAAGGTTCAAGCTAGATCAATGAAAGTATGCCATTAATAATCCTGTCCCCATACAGCATTGATCAGTCCCACCATCCTGCTTGGAATATCAATAGCTTTATCAACAGCTTAGACATCTGAGCAGATCATCTGTTTGTAGATAGATATGTGTAAAAGTACAATCATCCAGAGTAAACAAATGCTTCTTTATATATTCGTGAATGCAGGTGATTCCTTGCCCCTGGCTTTAACTTGTACCAGACTGAACACATGTTATTAGTCTTACTTGCTCTTACAGCGGAGTGTTTCAACCAGTCCCATGGCCAGCAATGATGGCACCCATGGCTCTCTGTACAAGTGTAGGTGAGAGTTTGGCAAGACCAATCACTGTATACAAAAGGCATGCATAGATTTAATCTGCTAAGACCACAAGAAAAAAGTTGTTTTTTTTTCTCTAGAGCGTAGCTGATCACTTGCTGATCAACACTCAATCATATACAGAGAAAGAATAATGCTGTGACACTTTTTTTGGGGGGGGAGGGTCGGGAGTCAGTGAGACTGGTGGGGGGCATCAGAAAGTGTTATTGAGTGTGTAATCTACAGACAAAGTTCTGGCAAACCAGGCCAGAGCAGTAGCTTTTTGATGCGATGGAGATCTCTTCTGCTTTCATTGCAGGAAGAGACACACCCAGGGCCAACACAGGGGTCACACTATGGCTTTAAGAAAATCAGTGTAGCACTGACTTATGAAGCTAACAGTCAATTTACTTTCTTTCCTGCATGAGACCCCGAGCTGTTGCTCTATTTTATCATCACTGGCAATAGTGGTACATCAGCATCAGGAACGTGGTCCCCTTTGTTGCTCATGCTCATATTGAGCATCGGGGGTCAGTATTGTCACATAGAAGGAAGTATGGGGGTTTACTTGTTACTGTCTGCTCAAGGTTAAGCTGAAGCACTTGTCTGCCCAAGGTGCTTTAAAGTCTTACAGCAAAGCTCTGCAATATGCCCAATTATATCAGCCAGCAGTGATTGTTTGCATCACCCTCTTTTTGTCCATAGGTAATATTTCTGTCTGACAGATATTGTAAAAAGCCAAAAGTCTATTTGCATGACATCGTGTCTGAGATGTCTGTTATGGAAATGGAACTAATAAGCCAAGTAATCACCCAATCAGCCAGGCTCACTACTCTGTCATCCTATTACTGCTCCTCTCAGCTCTGATAATTCTCAAGTCTAATCCAATCAAAACCGGTGGCTGTAGGACTGCAGTAAGAGATGGATTTATTTGGAGCTAATATAAAATCAGAAATGACAGGAGACAAAGGCTGTAGAAATGTAATTTTGAAGGTAAGATTAAATGGTCCTTTTTTTGGAAAAAAGAGAAAAAGAACAACTTAGAGTATTTAAAGCAAAGTCTCTGTCATTTTAGCAATGGAATGGAAACAATTGGAACACCAAAAAATGAATAATTCAGGCTTGGAGCCATGATTGTGGTGTCTAAGGAGTTTTTTTTCTTATTCTTTTTAAAAAAAATTTGGTGTGGGTCTTTGAAGAGTTCCCCAGTGGAAGGTACGTGAACAGTGAGCTTGCTTCTGCTGCAAATGGGACGTCTAAACTATGGTACACCAACCGCAGGCAAGGACAAACTAGAGAGGGAGTGGGGGGTAGATCAGCCTACTTTCTCAAGAATCATGGCAGAGGAGATGAATCAAGCTGGTCTCCACTGGTATCTACAAACACAGAGAATCTGTCAGTCAGAATCAGCTGCAGAGTGGTGTGCCTTTTTGAGGAGAGCTGCTGAGAATTTCAGTTTTATCAGTTAAAATGTTTACCATACAAATAAAACCTTTAAAAGCAAGGACATTTCAAATGCAGGGCATTTCTTAACAATAAGCTCAATTAGATCTTTAAGCTTTCAAGGACTTTCGGAGCTTTGATAGATACAAGTGCTTCTGTCCAACCTGATCAGATTAATGTGACAGTTTTTAATGAATGGACTACCTCCCTGTTAAGATGACTCAGTGTACCTCAGTAGGCAGATAGTGAGTGTATAGGTGTTCAGTCACTGTTTTACAACAACCCAACTTCTTTTCTACATTTGCAAGTGAATGTGTGAGAAGATATCATCAAGAGATAATACATACAGTGCAGTCCATGGGGTTTCATATCCAGAGAAAGAGCCCAGAGCAGCACTGTGCAGAGAGGGAAAAGTTCCAGACATGTTTTTTTTTCTTTTTTAGGAATGGGCAGGGCATGAAATGGGAACCACTGTTTTTTTGTTTGTTTTTTTTTTTGTTTGTATGTTTTTCAGGGAACCTGGGTCACCCCTTTCATCTTTTGTCTTCTATGATCTAATCACTGCTCCATGTTTGATGGCATCACAAGGAGCAACGTATCATTACACAACAATGCTTACTCACCAACCACAGTGAACACGTGTCTACTACCACACAACCATATTCCAGCCTAATACTGTGAACAGGAACAACGAGGAGATTAAGAAAGAAGACAGGGAAAAGGAAGAGGGGACGAGGATGGTAAAGAGGGAAGAAGGAGAAGAAGGTTAAAAAATGAAACACGCCTTCATCTACGCTTAACATTTGAGATTGATGTTTACACAATAACACCAATGACAATCGCTACAGACATTCTCACTGTCTTCTAAAACCTATAGTTTGCACTGAGAAATATGGGGGTATGAAAACACAAAGGGGAAGACTAAAGGAGAGGAGATATCCACAAAGGAAACATCCTGTTCTCAACACCATGAGAGCCAAAATGGCTGCAGACACTTTTAAAGATCAGACCAATTTGTTCATCTATTCTTGTTCGGCCTCATGAATCTTTAAGGTCTGTTCAGTTATTCCTTCTGACACACAGGCTGTGGTTTTATCATTCCTTACAAGTGACAAAAATTTAGTTTCTGGGGGAGTTTGAGATGGTCTCTTACCTGGGGGAAATTATCTCCAAACCAATAACTTTTTATATAAATTGTTGTTGGTGTGGTTTAGAAGAATGTTTCCTCAGTTTCTGACAGTAGGCCTCCGACCCCCTGCAACCCCCTCACATACTGTAAAGGCTAATATTTTTGTAGCTTAACCAGTGTTTTGGCCCTTTGTTACTGGCATAGCCTACCATTTTATATATTTGTGTAGTTTTGAAGTATTTTTAAATTTCTGTGAAACAGAAACAGGGTTTAACATATTTCATTATTTTTATGTTCTCTTTAGTTTACAGCCCATACTGTGCAAAAGTCTCAGGCCATCCCTCATTTCTTTATATTTTACTTCCAAGGGAGCCAGACTTTATTTTTTTAATGTTCTTGAGCAATAGTTCTCTAAGCTTTCTGAAGGTCTTTCATTTTTTTCCTTTGGACACTGGCTGCTTTTTCACTCATTTTTAGTCCAGCTCTTGTACCTGACCGTTTTCAGAGGAATGTGTGTTAAGCCACTGAACACTGACTTTTGAACACTATCTGAAACTCATGTCCCCATGAAACAGGAAAAAAATCCAACAAAAACCTGAAACAGGACCTAAGAGAAGCATCTGGCCCTTCAGCTGAACCATCCACTGTTCACAGAAGCCTCATCGGCAGGCCCACACGAAATCTGCGCCTGCAGAATTCCACAGATTTTCCACAGAGTTTGAAGAGGCGCGTGTTGCTATGCAAATGTCTGCCATTTATGCCTCTTGGTTGCTGGTGTATGCTGCTGTGACTTTGATCTGAGCAAAAAGACTGTCCTGAAAACATGTCCTGAATTTTCCATGATGAAATTAAAACAGTTAAATTTAAAAGCTTCAGTAAATTGAATTTTTTTCAGCTTGTTGCAATGTTGAGACAATTTAGGTTGATTTATTGTTTTAAATAAAACAACATATTTGCTCAGGAAACAACGTATATAAAAAAATCTGAGGAGGTCAGGAGAGAGGAACAACAGTGAATGCCTAAAGTCATCTGGGAATGGAACAAGAAGGCAGCCAACATCCAAAGAAGAGCTTTGGAATGCCCTTCAGGAAACCTGGAGAACTATTCATGAAGACAACATAAAGAAATTACAATTGCTTAAAAGAGTTCAGGCTGTGTTGAAGAATAAAGGAGGTCATACCAAACACCATATATTATTATGAGCCTCCTTTTTTAATTAGTCAAGGCTAACATCCCATTTAATCACAGCAAATTACAACTCCCCACATCCCTTGTTCAGTTATGCTCATATCTATATTTTTAATGACAGTACCTGAAATGTCACATTCAAGAGGGTGACATCTAGATGGCAATGTCTGTCATTTATATACAGTCTATGGTAAATCCATGACTTACTTTTGTGCGTAAAGTCAATTCACAGCTTTTTAGTAACGTCTTGCTCAGAAATTAGCATATAAAGCCTTTAACCTAAAGTACAAACCTCCAGGTGGATAAAAATATTTTTAATAATTAATTTTGTAAACATTTTTTCCTTCTCTCTTATCAAGTACAGAAGGTAGGAACTACAACTTTAGATTAAGTCTCAGTTCTTGATGAACATATTGTTGTGCCTGCTTTAAAACTTATGTGCACTCTGAGATGTGCATGGGTGTATGCACATAGTCTATCTTACCTTATGAGGTGTTGAGAACAGAACAATCCCACATGGAGGACAAAGAACATTAAAACTGTAAACAGCGAAAAGGTCACAGAGAACAACTGAAAAAAATAAACATAAGGTCAAACAGAACACTCAAAAGAAAGTTTTTAGTCTTTTTTCATGTTTAAAACCACAGTACTACTCTCCACTATACGATGCACATGGCGTGGGTAGGGTTAACACGATTTCATTTACATTTGAATCCTCAGTCTCCAGCCAGGGACCCCTCCCAAAGGAGGACCCAGTGGGGGTGTATGGGGGATGTGGGTGAGAGGGGGGAAGCACTGGGCTAGGGGGGCAGAGACATTCGCACACTGGCCCTCTCAGAGACAGACAGAGATTAGCGAGCGCTACACTTAGTGATTACTGTGGTGCTTTATTGGTTTGTATGTTTATTCATGTGTAGCTGATTGCTGTTCCTATCAGCCCAAATAACCTCGATGTGGTTTTATCTCCTCTGTGTGTGTGTGCTGTGAGGTGAAACTTTTTGCAAGCTCAGTGACAGCAGATGGTCTTGCAATCATTGCGACAGCTT
>VUQH01015269.1:6267-16852 GCA_015106775.1 Etroplus canarensis
GTCCATCCTGGTCACTCCCAGTGAACATCTCAACATCTTCAGTTCTGCCACCTCCAGCTCTGCTACCTGTCTTTTTGTCAGTGCCACCATCTCCAAACCATACATCATAGCAGGTCTCACTACCGTCCGTAAACCTTCCCTTTCACTTTGGCTTCTGTCCTTTTGTCAGAAAGGACTCCTGACACTCATCGTCAGCCACTCCACCCATCCTGCACTCTCTTCTACACCTTTCTTTTTCTGTCTCTGTTGCTTTGGATGGTCGATCTTCACCACTCCACCTGCCCCATGTAACACTGCACACTTAACCACAGAACACTAACGTGTTTCAGTGTTACTGTCACCATATGTTAGTGTTCTAGGGTTAACTAGTGCTGAATATAGACTAAGCTTTAATCTTTGTCTTCTGTAGGTATTGAATAAGGAGTGAATGATACACAACTAATAAAGCCTTAATGAGGACATTTATTTAAATAAAGACCAATGACATGATTAAGCATTACATAAAAAAGCTGTTTCTTAGTCCTCAGTTTGTCTGACAACATACATGTAGCTGTCACTTCAGGTATGTTGTTCTGCTCTTTTCCAGAGTTCTGGCTGACTACTAATCAAAGACTGTTCATAATCATTGTTTCTCTTACAGTAAAACACAAAATAAAACACCAAAACCCATTTCTACACTGTAAAATAGAGCAGTTAAAGAAAAGCATTCAGAAATGTATGTTACACGTGGATAAAGGCTAACTTGTACATTATCTCATCAGAGATTCACGTTTAAGACAAAAAGTCAAAGAGTAAGGCTAAAGTCATCATTCTGTCTGACACTCTCTTCACCTCCAGAACACTCTTCACATACTCTTCCTTCAAGATGACCCCTACTCCATTTCTCTTCCTACCTACACCATAGTAGAACAGTTTGAATCCACCTCCGATGTTCCTGGCCTTGCTTCCCCTCCACCTGATCTGTTTATCACACAATATATCTACATCGTTCTCTCCATCATATCAGCAGCTCTCTCCCTTTGCCAGTCATAGTCCCCGCACTACTTTCGACCAATCTGAAGTGAACTGTCTTTTCTTAGTCTGGCCACACAGAGGGACTTTTGTTTTACTGCTCTCTGGTATTCATTTTAACTCTAAACACACCAAAATATCTGTCAAAACACAGCTATTAATAATGTTTTTATGTTAAAGTCTGAATATTACAGTTGTAACTGCTGGGAAAAAAACGGTAATGCAATTGGCACATTATTTTCAACATGTGGAGAGCTCGAGATCTGACAGTGAATAATGTTCTCTGTTCTTCTACACAAGGTAACCCAGCTACATTGGCCCACAAGCCTTGAGAGTGTTGATGGAGAAGTATAGAGAAGGTCAGAAGGAGTTGCACTGTGTCTCTTTGGGTCTTGAGAAAGCATTTGATAGGGTGTCGAGAGAGGAACTGTGGAATTGTATGAGGAAGTTCCCAAGATGTTTCGTTTTCCACTTTTCTCTTCATGTACCTCTGTTCTTCTTCCTTGTAGTTTTGGTTCTTTTACTCTGCTTCTCTTGTGTTTTCTGTACATGTTTTCTTTGAGTCCTTATATTTATGTTCTTTGTGCAGCTCTTGCTTGCTGTTGCGATCGTGGATTTTGAAGTCACAGTTCTGAACATTGTTTCTCAGTTTCTCGGTGCCCTATCTATTGAACTTTGTGTCAGGTGTTGCATCCTACCCTTGATTGTTGCCACTTGTGCTCCTCTGCCTGTTGTTGCTCGTTAGCCTGTGTGTATTCATACCCTTGCTTTTCCTTCACTCAGTGTTGCGTTGCCTGCCTTGATTAATTGTGTGCTTTTTGTACATGTCATGTTTTGCCTTGTATTCTTACCCCACGTGGGAAGTTAAGTTAATTCTCAAGAACTGGGTCATTTTGATGAACTGTTTATCAGCTTATCAAAACTCACCTTTAATTTTACCTTGTCTGCCTTCAGAGTCCTGCACATTGGAGCCTCGTTCTTAACGCACACTCACAGGGAACCATAACACACTGTTTCCATATGAAATAGAGGGCAGGTCAGACCATCGCTTACAAAGTAAGAAATGTATGTCAGATTATTGCAATGAAGAAATTAAATGCATTTTCTTTCTCTTATCTTTTTTTTAAACAATGACTAATCTCATTAGTGCATGTTTGTGAAATCATGTAGCTCTGCAGAGTAAGAAATGGTCTTTGCTGTGGGAGGTCAGGAGTTTGTTTTGCACATGGAGAGTTTTGTTTTCTCTTGCTCAGTCTTTCTATTGGCTGGCGTCCCCCGTAGTGTAGTGGTTAACATGTTCACTTTGCAGTCGAGAGGTCCCTGGTTTGATTCCAGGGACTCAAGCCCCTTTCATCATGGAGGGTTGTGTCAGGAAGGGCATCTGGTGTAAAAATTCTGCCAAATTACCATAGCAACCCCTAGTAGAGAATACAAGTTAGCAGCCAAAGGTGTATATATTCTTTCTATGTATGTACCTTTTGGCTGCTCCCTTGTATTCTCCACCAAGGGGTCGCCACAGCGGGTTAATCCGCATTGGTGATTTGGCTGAGATTTTTCGCCGGATGCCCTTCCTGACGCAACCCTCCATGGTGAGAGGGGCGTGTGTCCCCATCAGGTGTTTAATTAACTTGGCCTCATTCCAACAGATACATAGAAAGCAGAAAACAGTTCTTGAACTTCTTTTTAAAAGTCTGACAACATCACTGACATCTGAAATGAAGGAAATGTCCATGATCTTTTCAACTTTTACTTTTGGAATGTTTGTAGCCATACCTAGATGACAACAAAACACAGGCACAGTCAGTTAGCATGGGAATGAGTTCACTCACATGAAAGATATGTTTTATTTTATTTTATTTGTTCTCCATCAGTCTTTGCTCATTTATCTGTGTTCCCATGCTGTGTTTAGAGAGAAACACATGTAAAAGTAGCACTTAGAACAAAACAACACTTTTGGTTAGTATAACTTTCTTTCTCAGACTCCCTTATCGACTAGCTTTTGCTACTCTTGGTAGAATCCTGGTTGCTGAAATCAAATTTCAGTGTCTTCACATATACAATTTACACACTGTCAGTGGATCTGTGGCATCAGCCTTCCAGTGAATATGTGTTTCAGTTAATGCCTTTTGCACGTGAGCTACAGTGCAAATTAATTTAATGAACCACTTGTCCAGTTCCAAGGAACCTACATGGACTGGGGTCTGTAAAACTCCACTCCTGACTGTGTGTGTGTGTGTGTGTGTGTGTGTACAACTAGTTATGAGGCAACAGTGATAACTGTTGCACAACCCGTTCATCCCTTTTACACCAACTATCACTCAATAATTTTTACTGTAATTAATAAACTAAATTCTTGTATTCATAATTTTATTAAGTCTTAATGCATCAAAGTCATAAATGGCATAAAATCTTTTACAGCCACATACTTAATACAGCAGTTTAGAAGTTTTAAATGAGTTAATCATCAATATAAACAACATACTCATTTTTGATGTTGGCCTATTTATGAGTAAATAATCAAATAAAGCGATTCTTCTGTTTATTTTTAAATTATTTTTTCTAACAAAGTTAAACCCACTGACTCCTCTCTTTTTAAAGATGTATGATTTATAGCTGTTATGTTGATATCAAATAAATCATACATAGTGTTGCCTTACTATGGTTTGTTTTTGTTTATTGAACATAAAAGTCAGATTATTTACTGGATAAATTTGATCAATTTTGTAGATCACTAAGGAAATATTGATAATAATCACATGTGGAAATCTTATCATTTCATCCTGGATGTGTGAACATGCAGGGCACTTATTCTCTTCCTTGCTTAGCTAGAACAGTTATCTTTATTTTTATCCTCTGTGACCACATCCTTTCTGTGGTTTTAATAAGTGTCTAGCGATGCCTGCCTCACTTTGCTGTTAGTGGAAAATATTTCAATATATTAAATGAAGTTAAAGTGATACTGAAGGCCAATTTGTCACATTTACCAAACTTATATTCTGGAATGCAATGCATTCTCTCTATAAATTGTAATATTTGATCAGATGTAAACATGTTTTCAAGCTTATTTAAGTTTGTTTCTTAATACAGCAGATGAAGTTTGCACATACCCCCTCAGGCTGATAAGTGTTTTGAACTGGGAAATAATTGCAGCTGTGTAAGTGGCACAGTCGAAACCAGTGTTCTCCTGGTCAGAATAATGTCTATAAGTATTTGTACAGCTTTTGTCCACCAGTATAGGTTTACTTGCTTGATGGAAAATTTTCCATGGTACTGCAGAGCTACACACTCACACTGAAATCAGAAACTTTACAGATAATAAATGTGTTTTTAGTGCTTCACAAACTGTGAAAAAAAACCTGTTTTCTGCACGGTCTGTGTTGGACCAGTTGCTAAAAAGGTTAAAGGAAAATGGAATTGAATTCAATCTTTGTGCCTCTCAGGCCTGAGTGTGAGTGTGAGGAGTTACTATAAAACACACTAATTTTCACATGATTTCATACTGTTTTATGTTGTGTGCTCAGGCGCGTGTACACCACTGGAGTGGACATGTGTGTAACTCTCTGACAAAAAGTTAACAATTGTTTTTTTCATACCCTAATAAGAGTCAAAACAGGCTTTCATAATTCATGCATCAGAGGGTTAGTATTGTGATTGTGGCCATGTTATTATTTTGCATCACTGAGTATTAATGAAGCCTCAGAGCTACCAGTGTGACCACAGACTAAATCTCATTTGTTTCCTCAGGTTAGATATTCAGGTTGATTAATTAGATGTTTTGTGTATTTCTATTATTTTTTGCAGATTTGTATTTACTGTAATACATACAGGTATGGACAGAGACCAGAGATATCTGTGCAGGTTTTTATGCTGAAGTCTTTATTCTGTTTTTAGAGCAAACGCTAACAGAGAAGCACGGGCCTCCTGAGTACAATTACAATGAGCTGAAGCAAAACTTTGCGTAAGATTTAACAATCCTTTTGCTTGAGAATCTTGTTGATCCAGTCAAGGTCTTTGGAGATATCTGCATATACGTTTGGTGCGAATGGGTAGTTACAAATGCCCAGGTTGTTGAACCCTTTGTTGAAAGAAACAACACCGACAGCCATCCCGCTGCAGACCAGAGGGCCTCCAAAATCACCCTGTAAGAAGAATTTGTCCACATATAATATTTAATTTAAGTTGTTCATGTGTTTATCAAACAGAGGTTAGACAATGTCAATGAAACGGCAAAAAAAAAACATACCTGACAGAAGCCTTTTGTTGTGTTGTATCCACCTGCACAGATAACACTGGCAGGAAGACCAGGCCATTGTTCCCTACAGACTTGTGGGTTGATGACAGACACATCCACCACCCTCAGCTTGTTAACAGCTCTACCAGCAGTGTTTGTCTTATCCCATCCAGCCACACGGCACTTTTCATTTTCCTTTAATATCGTTTCGCGGGTGGGAAGTTGAAGAAATTTTACTCTTCTGCTTGTTTGGACTTTCCTAGAAAGCTGGAGAAACAGAATCAGAGTAAAAATAAAAAACCCAACAAAAATCTGCAAAACACATGGATCATCACAGTCAGGGCCATGTAGCAGTGTTATTGAATGTTTGTTGTTTCTTTCATTAAACTGGTATAAAACCTGTTTATTTTTATAAGTAAGTGCTTTATCTCCCTTTCAGATAAGATATGTTACAAATTTTAGAAAATAATGGACATTTGAATATTGAAAAAATGTCCAAATGTTGTACGTAAGTTTCATTTTTAAAAATCCACTTACTTTCAGAAGCATGAGGTCGTGTCCATAGAAGGTTTCCATAAAAGATGGGTGTTTGCATTTCTTGATAATCCCACTCAAGATCCTACGAGGCTTACAGAGATTGTGGGTACCAAGAACGACTCTTATAGGATTCCTGAAAAAGATACAGTTCAGAGAAGTTTCATCGAGAAAAAAAGCAAATAAAATATTGATACATTTCCTTTGAAATCTGTAAGTAATTGATCAGAATCAAAATACTTTATTAATCCCAGGGGGGAAATTGCATCATTGTTACAGATGCTAAGTTATCTAAAAATAAATATAAATCTGAAAGCCATGACAATGAATATTAAATGTCTAACATGTATGTATAGACAAATAAATAGATCCAAATTAGACACTATTTACAATAAGCACATGATATCATAACAGAAATTTGTCAACATGCCACAGGGAGGGAGGAGAATATATATATGAGAGAACAGGACATTTTCAAAGGTAAGAAAATTCATTTCTTACCAGTCATCACAGTGTGCAGCAGTAAGCACAAAGTCCTCAGCAACAAGAGCTCCTCCACAGACATGTCCCCAGTTGTTTTGGACTGAGGCCATATACAGCATGTCGTTCTCTGAAGCTATTTCCCCATCTATAATGTCACTTCCACGTGCTGAATGCATTCAGACAAAATAAAAATGAGTTAAATGTGTTAATATTCCATTTGCAGATTGGGTAAAAATATTCAAATGGTACAACTTACCGTTTTGCCCAAGGCACGTCAGCACATGGATCAGCATAAATTTGTGCAGTGCTTCCATCCTGGCAGTGAGATGCTCGATCTGTCACCTCGGGACTGTGAAATCAATGCTTTTCAGCAGTTTGCACATACTGATTCTTATCTATGTTAGCACTTGTACATTATGACAACATCTGTGCAACTTTTAAAGACTACCAGGATGTATTTTTTAAGGATTAAACCTACAAAAGCCATTTTGATTGAATTTACAATTAAACATTTTAAAGAGGGGTGAAGGCTAAAGTAGCCAGTGGTTTGTGACCCGACTGTTTAATTGTTGCTTCCTGCCTGCAGGAAGGAGAG
Source organism: Etroplus canarensis (assembly GCA_015106775.1). Lineage (NCBI taxonomy): Eukaryota > Metazoa > Chordata > Actinopteri > Cichliformes > Cichlidae > Etroplus > Etroplus canarensis. The sequence continues at coordinate 13,122 of VUQH01015269.1, forward strand.
CTCGGCTCCTTTGAGCTCAGGTCAGATTTAATGGACCTATATGTGATTTCACACCAAAACATTAAAACTGTTCAATATTTTCTGCTTTTCTAGCAGCACCTAGAATATCAAATGTTCATTTAGAATTACTAATCAGAGTTCTGATAATTCTGGGAGGAGTTTTACACTCAGTGTGAAATTACTCACATATACCACTAGATGGAGCCAGAGTGTGCACCCAGTTCAGCTCATGACTGGAGGTGAAGCTGAAAACAGGTCAGTTTTCATTACCAGGCTCCATTCATTTTTAGTGCTTCATAAAATATGGACCTTCTCACTCAGTATGAAGTCAATAAGATAAGGTAAAATATTTATGGATTATATTATAATAACAAAAATAACACAGCTATATTTTTAAGATAATACAAAGTATTTTTTCTTAGGAATGTTTACACTGAGTAGCTGTTAAGTTGATTGCTCAGTGGGTGGTCATTTCATACCTGTTCTGGAACATAATCTGCTCCAGACCAGGTTAGGGATAAGTTACCATGGTGATGTACATCAGTAAGAAGAGAACCACGTTTGCTGTGCTGAAAAGTAAGATTGAACCCTGGTTCTAACTTTCCAAATCCCACAGCTGAAACTGTTATTATCAATCAACACAATCCTTTTACACCCCTTACTAACTTTTTACTTTACAACAAAAGAGTGCCATATTCTCTTCTCCTTATTGAGCAACCCCCTTTTGTTTCCCTGGTGGCCAGGATTATTGTCCTTCACATTATTATATCTTTAATGGGTTTTTCATCCATAACAATGATGTATTAACTTCTGCCTGCTTATGTTTTTTGTCAGAAACTTGTGACCATTTTTAATAATCAAATAAACAGTTTAAACTGTGAATTTATCACTTGTTAGATACTTTTACAACTTGTATGATTTATATATGTGATTGTATACAATAAGGGTTAATTATCCATATTATGTTCATGAGAAACCGTAGGAACACACAAACAGTGACTGCAGATATCTGAGCAGGTTTGTCTTTTCTGAAATCTTTATAATAGCTGTCCACTGTAGTAACTACCATGGATGAAAAGAATACAGCTGAAGCAAAGCTTTCCATAAGATTTAACAATTTTTTTCCTTGAGAATTTGGTTAATCCAGTCAAGGTCTCTGGAGATATCAGCGTAGACATCAGGAAAACCTGGGTAGTCACAGGTACGTCCGCCAAAAGAAACAACGCCAACGGCTGTCCCATTGTAGACCAGAGGGCCACCAGAATCACCCTGTGAAAGATTTTATTTTTTTATATAATTTTTATTTTAAACTTCACACCTTTGTCAACCAGGGGCAAGTTGACATTTTCAATAAAAGGACAGAAAACATACCATACAGGTTCCTTTTGTCGTGTTGTATCCACCTGCACAGATGACACTGTCAGGGAGAAAAGGCCATTGTTCCTTACACACTTTCAGGTTGATGACAGACACATCCACCACTCTCAGCTTGTTCACAACTTTTCCATAAGTTGCAGTCAGTCCCCATCCAGCCACACGGCACTTTTCATCTTCCTTTATTATCATTTCAGAAGAGGGAAGCTGAATAAACTTTACTCTTTTGCTTGGTTGGACTTTTTCAGAAAGCTGGAGACACAGAATCAGAGAGTAAAAATAAAAACAATCTGTTTAAACATTTAAATAATTAAAGTGAAGGCTGTGCAGCAGTCTTACACAACATGGATTGTTTCATGTCTTAAAAATCTTTAATGTTTAAAAAGTTACTTTATAACTCTCAAATGTAAAAAGTCTTTAAAATTAGCAAATTTTACATTTAAATACTGAAAGATGTGAAGTCTCATCTGTGATTAAAAAAACACTTACTTTCAAAAGCATGAGGTCGTGTCCCTTGAAAATGTTTATGTAAGATGGGTGTTTGCATTTCTTGACAATACCGCTCACGATCTTATTACGCTTCTTAAGATTGTGAGTTCCCAGTACGACTCTCAAAGGCTCCCTAAAAGTTATAATTCAGAGATCATAAGCAGGTTTTTTTGAAGTTGCATCAAACACAATGCAAAGAAAATAACTGACTTTATAAATTCCTATAACATCAAATATAATAAAATGTCTAAAGGAAGAACTGGAGCGCTCATTCTGATTACTACATTTTGCAGCAGTGACGACTTCCATATAAGACTGGGACGTTTTCAAAAACTGACATCTGAATCACAAATTACCCCAGAAGAAGACTGACTACCTACCTTGTGTCACAGTGTGCAGCAGTAAGCACAAAGTCCTCAGCAACAAGAGCTCCTCCACAAACATGGCCCCACTTGGCTTGACTCTTGAACTTTTGCAACGAGGCCATATACAGCATGTCATTCTTTGGGGCTACTTCCCCATTTATAATTTCACTTCCAAGTGCTAAATGCATTAGGACAAAATAAAATCACTTACGTTTTAATATTCTGTTTACAGGTGGGAGAAAACTTTCACATGGTACAACTTACCATTTTGCCCGAGGCATGTCAGAAGATGGATGAAGACAAATTTGTGCAGAGCAAACATCTTGGCTGTGAGATGTTTGTCACTTTGGGACTGTCAGTTCAAACCTTTTAAGCTGTTTATTCTGACTCATTCTGATGTATGTTATCATGACCTCTGGCCACACCCTTTAATAAACGTGTTTTTCTAACTTTTCTGAACACATACCTCAAGTTGTTATAATCAGTTAACACAATCTTTATACACCCCTTTCTCACTTCTTAATTTAGAATAAATTGACTCAAGTGGTGTCCTTATTTTAGTCTTGGCCTCTGTGAACACACCCTGTCCATAGTATTAATATGCAGCTGCTCATATCTACTTCTCTTTGCTGTTAGTGAAAAGCATTGCAGCTTATAAAGTGAACATAAAATGTTGCAAAAGGCAAATTGGGCATGATCACCAATTATGATTTTAGTGTTCACCTTCTAATCTGCTGTAAATGTGTTTTGGGTCATATTATTTTCTTTACTGTTTGTTTCAGATGATATTTTCACAGACACAAACATACATGAGAGTTTCAAACTCTTAAATCATCTCAGCTGTGTAACCATTGTTCTCCTGGTCAGAGAAGCACATTTATAATTATTTATAAAGCTTTTCTCTGCCTTTTTCTCTGTATGTGTTTGGATGCAACAGTTTCCATGGTACTGTAGAGTTATAGCCACACTGAAATCAGAAATGTTCTTGTACATCTGTGCTTAAAGATAATATAAACATGTTTTTAGTGCTTCAAAAATTATGAATGGGAGAAAGAAAAGAGAACACTGTCTAAACCTTAACTCATTTTGCCATCTAATCTTTGAGCTTACAGAGACACAGATAGGCCTGCAGGTAATAAACCAGGTGGGTGAGACTTTTCTTCAGTCTACTTGGACTGGTTCCAAAACCCAGGCTTAATTTGAGGTAGGCCTGACTACATCTAACTGGTATCTCTCAGTCTCACTCATTAGATCATGCTCCTTCCCCATCACATTCTATGTCCCAAGAGTCTGTTTAAGAAACAAGAGACTTGAATGATTAGATCTCTGATCTGAACCACCACCCCATCCTCACTGCACTGTATACACACTGAAAAAAGTCCAAAAAAAAAAAGTCACCACCTGGATGAAGTGATGCACCCATCATGCCTAGTGCCTACTGTACAAGCCTGTGGGGGCAGTGCTATGATCTGGGGTTGCTGCAGCTGGTCAGGTCTAGGTTCA
>VUQH01015278.1:9119-21024 GCA_015106775.1 Etroplus canarensis
TGGGTGGAGACGAGTGTCAGGGGTGCTTTGTGACAGTAGGATAGCAGCAAGAGTAAAAAGGAAGGTTTACAAGACGGTAGTGAGACCTGCTATGATGTGTAGTTTGGAGACAGTGGCACTGACAAAAAGACAGGAAGCAGAGTTGGAGGTGGCAGAATTGAAGATGTAGAGATTTTCCCTGGGAGGGACCAGGATGGACAGGATTTGAAATGAGTACATCAGAGGGACAGCTCAGGTTAAGCGGTTTTGGAGATAAAGTCAGAGAGGCAAGGTTGCGATGGTTTGGACATGTGCAGAGGAGTGATAGTGGACATGCTGAGCAAAGGATGTTGAAGATGGAGCTGCCAAGCAGGAGAAAAAGAGGAAGACCGCAGAGAAGGTTTGTGGATGTAGTGAAGGAGGACATTCAGAGGGTTGGTGTGAGGGAAGAGGATGCAAGAGGAGGCAGATGACCCCTAATGGGAGCTGCTGAAAGAAGGAAAAGAAGAAGAAGAAGAAGAAGTCTGGACCCCTTAGTTCCAAAAAAGGGAAAGCTTAATGCTTTGGTTTACCAAGACACTGGACAATCCCATGCTTCCAACTTTGTGGGAACAGTTTGTGGGAATGGAGATTGCGAGCCAGGCCCTCTCATCCGCACCACTGCAACATCAGTGTCCAACCTCAAAAAATGCCTTTCTGGATGAATGGGCAAAAAATCCCCACAGACATAATCCAAAATCTTGTAGAAAGCCTTCCCAGAAGAGTGGAAGCTGTTCTAGCTGCAAAGCAGGAACCAACTCCATATTAATGCCTGTGGATTTAGAACAAAAATGCCATAAAATCTCCTGAAGGTGGGCTATAGGTGGCCAAATACTTCTGTCCATATAGCGTATTAAGAGGACTGCAGAAGTCAGACACTTAGAGACTTCAACAGCTCATTGACTGTACGTAAAATTGATCATCACCATGTTAGCTTCTGGGAGCCCATATTTGAACTTGATAGTGCTAGGCAACTAACTAACTAATACAATCCAAATATTTTATTCACCAGAACTGGAGCAGTATATGTATGTATGTGTATATGTTATGTTTTTGTGAAAATTTTTTGAAAAAGACAATAAACATTCATTATCTTCCGCTTATCCAGATCAGGGTCGCGGGAGTCCATCCCAGCTGTCTTTGGGTGTAGGGCGGGGTACACTCTGGACAGGTTGCCAGCCTACTGCAGAGCCAACACAGAGAGACAAACAACCATTCACACACACCTATGGTCAATTTAGAATTGCCAATTAACCTAACCCCCTTTGCATATCTTTGGACTGTGGGAGGAAGCCGGAGGACCTGGAGAGAACATGCAAACTCCACACAGAAGGGCCTAAGGTAGCCGGCTGTTGGATTTGAACCCGGACCCTCTTGCTGTGAGGCAGCAGTGCTAACCACTGCGTCACCGTGCTGCCATGACAATAAACGTATTGGCAAAAAAAAACCAAAAAAAAAAAACTGGAGCAAAGACTTTTTGGAGGGTCTGTATCACAGAGCAAGTCATGTTATATGTTAGACAACAGACAGGGATTGGCTACAGTTCCCTGTTAGGACACCTGTCAGTCAAGGCGACCACAGCTCGACTCTAGTGTCCAGATGGATGATTTATTAAAAAAAAAAAAAATTTTTTAAAAATGATCTAATAATGGAACAAGGAAACTGTTCTTGTAGCAGTTTGTAAACATGTTTATTTCTTCTAAAAAGTTTGATATTTTAAAATGGGGTCGTTGGGCATTGACTCACTTTTATAGTCAGCCTCAAGTGGCCCTTAGAGGAACTGCAGTTTTGGGCACATCTTTACTGGCTTAATTTTTCAGCCCTAGAGGTTGCCACTTGCTCACACATGAAGCACAGCCTGCTTAGAAAAGGATATAGCAGCTTTTCAGTTGGACAAATGCACTTGGGCCTCTCTCCTATCTCTTTCTGGAGAGCTTAAATTCTCTAGCAGAGATATCAAAGGCTGCATTCAGGAGATAGCCTATCTATAAATTCATCCAGTGCACCCCCACATACCTCTACCGAGAGGTGCTGGGAGTTCTCCAGCTTAATCAAACTTGCTTCACACACACCGTCTTCTTTCAAAATCTGATAGGAATGCAAAATTACAGGAAAGACAATGTATGCAGGCAGGACAAAAAGAGATGACTCAGTGTATGCTTTTTCTTTGTTTCTTTTTGCTGCAAAGGATCAGGAGCTGCGCTCGCTAAGAACAGACACGTGTCCACCAGCAGCTCTTAGGACTGTAAAAAGACATCCAGGAATTGTAGGAACACCCCTCTGTTATTCTCTCTCTCCTCCTTTATTATGTTAAGTCAAATCCTTAATGAACAGAAACCGGACCCCGGTGGAGAAGACTCGGCACGCTGTTTGATAATTTATGTTAATAGTCTAAGCCAGGACAATTAAGAAATCCTGATTAATAGTCATAATGGGGATTATGGAGCTTCCATAAGCAAAGTTAATTAGATATGAAGTTGTCAACAACATTAGTCTTTAAATTTAAATTAAAATATATAAGGGTGATTATAAAAGTTATTAGATATATTACTGTACTGTTCACAGTACAGCAAGAGAAGTCCTTGCAAAACAAAATAACACATCGCCCTAACTGTTTAAATTAAATGAATGCCTGTAATGTGAAAGGCTTAATAGAGTCAATCATTAGTCACTGCCTTCCCTCCTCATGAGCTCACACACGCTGATTACACACTGCTGCAAGAGGGAAAAATAACGCGGCTGCAGAAGACAGTGGAACATTTAATGAGCTAAAGGGAGGCTGGTATTTTTGTCTAAAGCTTGGTGGAGCTGGCTGCTGGAAAACTAGTAAATACTGGACTCGCTGGGGATTATGAAAGAATTTTAGTGCAACAGAACGATGCAAATAAATGCCTTATGAAGTTGGTATGTTGAATATTACAGCCTGCAGACTGATGGACTATCTGTTCAGCATCTGTTCAGCAGCTAGCAGCTAATGTTGTTCTTCTCTGGGGTCCATGCACAGGTAGTGTACATGTGGTTTATTAGAGCATTTTTATTTTAAAAAAAAACAAAAAACATACAGCTGCTCCTTTGTATTCTCCACCAAGGGGTCACCACAGCAGATTAATCTGCACTGGTAATTTGGTTTTACACCAGATGCCCTTCCTGACGCAACCCTACATGGTAAGGTGGGCTTGTGTCCCCACCTGGAATCAAACCAGGGACCTTTCACTTGTAAGGCGAATACGCAAACCACTATTCTATAGGGACCCTAGGTCGTTTTCTTTAAAAATAAATAACATTAATGTGAGCGATGAGAGTGAAGCAGTGTACTGTTATAAAGCTGAAACATGACACTACCAAAATAACAAGATCATGTCATGATTCCTGGTGTGTCAGGAGAGTGTACCAAAACACAGGACTCCAGGTAGCGAGTTCAGAAAACATAAAGTAAGCTTTTATTAATGTTGATAAAGACCAAGGATGAAACAAAACCACAAACAGGAACCAAAACTAAACTTAACTTGACATGACATGGCTGAATAATCCAAAAACATGGCATGGAGACAAAAAAGCAAAAACAAAACCCTGACATACAACAGATTGGGACTGATACACTCAGACTGGACATGACTGGAAGAGACTAAGAACAGAGGGAGGCAGGGGTATGAATACTTAGTTCCCACAGACATGCTTTTTGGTCATGTGACCTCCTTAGCTACGCCATCTTTGTTGGCAAGCTGTACTTGTTTACACACACTGCTGTTTATCTCCCCCGTGAATTTCAAACTGTTTTGATGTCAGAGTCGACTTGTGATCAAAATCATGAAAAGGCAAAAGGAGAAAGACTATGCAGAATTATTAAGTATGGAGGATAGAAAGAGATACGATGAGAAAATCAGAGTAATGGGTGTGGATCCATACACATTAGCAAAGGAAAAGCTGAACCATGAAGTTTCAGCATTGCCACCAGTTCAATACTATGACCCCCATTCCACAGGAGCCATAATAGCACCGATTATGGCGATCCGTGCCGATTTAGCGTTCCCCCTCAAAACGGCACAAAAGGGCTGAAAATTGGGTTCCTGATGATCTATTGCCATTATATTCCTGTCAAAAGGCCAGCATTCACGTTGTGACTGCCCGGTTGTGCCGCTCGCACTGCCGTGTTCAACCAATTACCCGCTGATGAAAGGTGTTTTATTGGTGGTATTGACGTTGAACTGCCATTTATCGCAGGCAATTCCCATTGCATTCCCGGCACAGTCCCAGTATTGTCAATAATAGCCGGTCAAAACGGCATTGATTGGCACCAGTGGAATGGGGGTCTAAGACATGTACCATTATCTTGTGTTGGTAAGTCACTGGAGGCGTACAATCAGTTTGTTAATGTTTGGGTTGGCGACGTTTCCTCAAGTGCCCTGAATGCACAGCTGCCTGCAGCTTGCCTATAGCAAAGTGGCCGCTCGTATGTTGTGACGTGTCTGTGGGAACTATGTATACATACAGACTTGACAAGCAAACAAGAAACAGGAGGGAGAGGAGGACAGGTGGTAACAATCAAGGAGAGGAACTAAAACTGAACGTGATACATGAGACAAGACAGGTAACAAAATAAAACAGGAAACAAACGCCACTGAAAACACAACAGGACTAAACTTGACAAAAGACAGGAACACAGCAGGGAAACATCTGGGGAACTAAATAACAAACATAAACAAGACTGCTCTAGAATATGATCATAAAAAAGGAAGCAAAAATGGAGATAAACAAAAGCAAGGCTCAACTAGAGAACAAACAAATGAGTGATGAAATGGCAAACATAAAACCAAGAATGTCAAAGCTGTAAAAGCTAAAAACACAAAAACATAAAAGAAACTCAAAAGCATACTTTCTTGCAAAACACAAGACTATAACAGATCAAAGATCATAAAATGTGTTGTATCACTGAAAAGAGCTGCAGAGTCAGATGATGCACCAGCCTGCATGGACAAAAATATTTAGCCACACCCTTTGATTCAAGTGTTTGATTCAGTCTCATTGCCACAGGTGAATAAAATCCAGCAGCTAGCCATGCAGTCTGCCTTTACAAACATTAGTGAAAGAATAGGTCGTTTCTAAAGAGCTCACTGAATTCCAGTGTGGTACTGTAATAGGATGCCACCACTGCAACAAAGAAGAAATTTATTCTCTCCTAGATATTCTACCATCAATTGTAATGGTATTTTTTTTAATGAAAGCATTTAGGAACCACAGCATCTCAGCTACCAAGTGGCAGATCACATTAAGTGTGGGGTTGCCAAGTGCTGAGGTGCATAGTGTGTAAAAGTCACCAACGCTCTGCTGACTCAGTAACTAAGTTCCAAACCTGCTCTGGCATTAACATCAGTCCACAAACTGTGCACCAGGAGCTTCACGGAATGGGTTTCCATGTGCACCTTACATCACCAAGCACAAAGCCTAGTGTTAGGTGGAGTGGTGTACAGCGTGCTGCCACTGGACTCTGGAGCAGTGGAAACATGTTCTGCTGAGTGATGAATTCAAATTCAAATGTATTTGTATAGCCCAATATCACATGAAAAATTAGAAAGGGCTTCATGGCCGTAAAATATAAAAATAAAAAAATGTTTTAAAATAAATATAATGCTATGTTAGCTATACACACACACACATACACACATATGTTTTTCCCAAGGAATACCATAGGATGTCTCACAGCTTTGCATCTTTCTAGCCTTTCACGGACTGGTGTGTTTCTGAGCTCATCTGACACCGTGAGGCTCATCCACGCTCCATTTATTTATCTATTTACGCCACTCGTCAGACATGTTTGACCATCCATGTCTACAGAGCAGGGCCTTGATGACGACACTCTCTGTGTATTTTACACTCCTTTAACACAGAGGTGCTGTATTTCAAAAAAGAAGCGCATTCCATGTTTTTGTGTCTTTTTTTCAAGGTACTTATTTTTGTTCATTTCACTGCCGTTAGAATTGCTAATACATCATCCATGAGCAGTAAAAGGTAGGCTCTCTCTCCCATCATCTGATATTTGTTCTAGGAACAAATCCTATTTATATAGCACTTTTCTGAAAAAGTTAAAAAGTGCTTGACAGGTGAAAAAATGACAGAAATAGTAAAAACATGTACAACTCAAACCAGGAGAATAACCAGAAGAGCCTCATTCACTAATCTAAATAAATTCCCAGGCACAGACGAGTTTAATAGGTCCTTGGTGTAGATTGGAACAAGGCCATATGATGGTTTAAAAGTGACTACTTAGATTTTTAAATCAATTCAGAATTTAACAGGTAGCCAGTGTAAGTTCTGAAGCAGCTGGAGTTGGTAATGTGAGCTGTTGATTTAAACCAGTTTAATAATCAAGTCATAAAAATAGATGGATGCACAACCTTGGGTAAATCAGTAGCAGACAATAATGATCCAATTCTGGGGAAAAAAATGAAATAAGTCAGAACTGGATAGCATTTTTTTAATTTGAGTATTAAAACAGGACCCACTGCTTGACGTTTTTAGTCAATGAAACAGGCTTACTGTAGGCCAAGGTGGTGGAATCTTTTGAATTCATAACTAAAACATGAGATTTGTCATTACTGAAGTTTGGAAAATTTTGGGGTTTCCTAATATTTGATATCCTTAAAGCAGGTGAACAGATTATCAGGACTGCTTGGGTTGTAGGGACATCTGCATAGCTGTGCTGGGCAATATTCTCCAGGCTTTCTGAAGCTCTTTTAAAGTGTTTATTTGAACATTGGCTGCTTTTTTACTCAGTTACAGTCCAGTCCTTGTACTGGACCGTTTTCACTGCAATGCTTTTTTCTTTGTTAAGCCACTGATCTATGAATAATTCAAGCATATAAATGCCACCTAGCACAAAGGATGAACCAGTGTTGTGTCTACACATAACAGACAACTTAAAGAACCAATATGTATCTTTAGGCATCCTGAATCCTGAATACTCACTAAAGAAATGAGAAGAAAACTTGCCTGAGAGAGTGAAGATTGTGTTGAAGAATGAAGGGGGTCAAATTAACTTCCAAGCTGTTTAGAATTGTATAAACTCTGTTTTTGCCTTATGTGCTGTATTTCCATTTATGTTTGCGTGTTGCAACAAACCATTTCACCCATTTCCCATTTTTCTAACAACGTATAAAGAAATAAGTGGTAGCTCAAGACTTCTGCACAGTACTGTGCATCAGAAGCATTTTTGTAATGACCATAGACTGACTGACAGAGGAAAAACACACACAGAACTGAAATTGCACTTATTTTCCAAAGCAATCTCAGACTTTCTTTATAAGCTCTGTTTTGTCAGTTATTGTGTTTTGGTTTTACTGGTCTCTCTACAAATCAAATCAGGCTGTAAGTGGCTCATTTAAAAATGGCAGCCGTTGTTTAAGTAATGTTAATTAACAGACCATCATTCTGGGTTAGGACAAACACTTCACATTAAAAGTCCTTGGAACCCTCTAGCTGTGACCTCTATGCCTATCTGTTAGTCAGTGTGGTGTTCACAGCTGCTTCTGACAAACTGTGGAACCCAACCTGACTGAGAGGCTGAGTGAACTGGTTTGGATTTTAAGAATTAACAAGCGCAGAAGCTGAACATAGAGCCAAGTCATGGAGTGTATAATTTGCAGCTGAAGGTCAGACAGACTCCCTGATAGATGTGGCAAATATGTTTTTTTGCGCTTTGGTCACTATGAACTTTATAGTATTGATAAATCTGTTCCTGTTCGACCATACTGATGCTTCATCTGTTATTCTCAAATGAAGAAGAACCCTTATTTTCTCAACCAAATTTCTCAAAGAGATATTTCCAACAATTTCATGTTTTATTCTTCTGATTATGCACAGTTCTCTTAAATTCTGGCATTTTTCCAACTTGTTTTAAACATGCAGTCATTCAGCCCCTACTCAAAAAGCTTAATTTGGATCCCCGATTATGCAATAATTATAGACCAATTTCTAAGTTATAATTTTTATCTGAGGTTCTGGAGAAAGTCCTTTCAATTCACTTAAGGCCTTTTATAAATAGCAATAATATTTTTAATGCTTTTTGGTCAGGTTTTAGAGCCTACCACAGCATGGAGTCTGCTCTCGTGAAAGTTACAAATGACTTACTCTTAACAGTTTACAGAGCTGACTCCTCAGATTCAGTACTTTTAGTTTTGAGTGCCGTTGACCACTCTGTTCTCCTGCACCGCCCAGAAACTTGAGTTAGAATTAAGGGATTTTTCTTACCTCACTAACAGAACCTTTTCTGTGGCCATAGATAATGTTTCCTCCTCTGTTGCCCATTTTAATTTTGGCATTCCTCGGGGGAGTAGTTTCCTCAGATTTTTTTAAGATCTGTGATATGCCTCTCTTTCAGCTAATAGCTCTATAGGAATCACCTTTTTGTTGCAAAAATTATATTTTATGAATATCAAACTGTGTTATCTTTGGCATTTTTCAAGATTCAACCAAGGAAATGGGAACAAATGATGTGTTTTTGTGAAAGGCTGCTAGTAACAAAGTGCCTAAAAATACGCTTTGTCGGTGTTAAATGGTTCAATAACCAAAAAACATTTGTGTGAAAATGTTCAGGTACAAGGACTGCACTGAAAGTGAGTGAAAAAGCAGCCAATGTCCAAAGAAAAACTTTCAAACATCTTCAGAAAACCTGGAGAACTATTGATTAAGACCACTTTAACAGCTGACAAGTCTAAATATGAAGTTGGTTCCAGATTTTGTACAGTCCCATAAATCCTAACAAATGTGTTGTCTTTGGTTAGGTCACCTTAAGCACAGGACATTGTGGGCACCCATTTGATTAGTTCTTTGTCTAGAGAGTGAGACATTGCAAACATTGTAAATTCAACCAACACAGAGGCTATTTACATGCACTTTGATGCAATCCCCCTCACAACCAACATGTAGCTTGATGTTGACGCATAGATAAAATGCTGATTGGCTGAAAAATTGGCTTACAATGAACAACATCAGCATTTACCACCAAGAATAAGACAGGTGAGAAGACCATTTAAACTGTCACTTTGATTTCCTTACAAAGACTTTATGATCTGTGTTCTTCTTTGCAGCTGGGCCCTAAACTAAAAGATCAAGACCACAAACAAGTCAGATCAAGGTGCTTTATAATGTAAGGTAAAGACCCTACAATATCAGAGAGAAAACCTCAACAGTCAGATGATCCCCTATGAGCGCCACTTGGCAACAGTGGGAAGAAAGAACTCCCTTTTAACAGGAAGAGACTTCCAGCAGAACCAGGATCAGGGAGGGGCAGCCATCTACTTCAACTGCTTGGGGAATGAGTGGGAAATGAGTGAGGAAAAGGTGAGCATAGTGAGACAAGCACAGGCTATGGGACGGAGAAGGCAAAATTTGATGGCAAGTAGCAGTGACATATAAATGCACGGGGATTGAAACGAGGTGGGTGGAGAAGAAATGCTCAGTGCTTCATGGGAAGTCCTGCAGCAGTCTGAGCCTATTGCAGCATAACTAAAGAATTGTTCAGCACTAACTATAACCTTTATCAAAAAGGAAAGTTTTAAGTCTAATCTTAAATGTAGAGAGGGTCTCTGTCCCCCAAATACAAACTGGAAGCTGGTTGCAGAGGAGAGGGGTCTAATAGCTGGAGGCTCTGCCTCCCATTCAGATTTTAGGAACGTTAGGAACCACAAGTTAGTGTGCATTCTGAGAGAGATGTGCTCTATGAGGAAAATATGGTACTATGAGGTCTTTAAGACAAGCTGGTGCCTGATTATCTAAAAATGCAATGCTTTTACAAAGCACGCTAGATTTGATATCTCTGATTTAATGTGATCATTGGTTATTATTTAGTAATTAAACTGGATAAACCAAGGTAATTGTAATCCATAAATCTAACTCATAATGATCCCTCCTGCTTTCTTGTACTGTTCACAAGCCCCAACCTGAGTGTTCTATCGATCTTCTCTCCATGGATCATGAGCTGGTGAAGATGCTAACTTTTTCCTTGGACGTGCAAACCCACAGTTACCATCATACAGTTCTCTGTGTAGCTTTGCAGTGATGTTTACATAAATGTCTGCAGAAGTAATTTTAACATCTGATTTTTTATTTTGATCTTTTTACCAGAAGCTTTATCTCCTGGAAGAAGTGAATTCATCAGGCAGGTGATATGATGACAGATCTAAATAACAATTTTACGGCCACTGAGACTTCCTTGATTAGCAAATGAAAAGAAATGTATCAGATAGGTGGATGCTGGTTCAGACTTCACTGCATGAGGGTAGATTTGATTGGGACTTTCTCCAGCAGCATGTATGATCTTAATAGAAAGAGGTTAACTATGTGGTTGATAACGGTCCAGTAAAAGGTCTGCATAGCAATTCCCTGGTTTTCCTTCTAATCCTTTTAGTCTCACTACAGCCTCATTAAATTGGTCAGCACTTTTTCTTTCCCTCCTGCAACCACAGGAAGGACTCAAGGTAACAAACTGTAATCAAAAGCTTCTTGAGGTGGACCGCTGAGGCAGAACATCCTCTTTGATCTTGATCTAGTGATTGAAACCAGCACAGCACACAGCAGCTCAAAGGAGCACCGCAGCACCCAGCTGTTTTCATCTGCATTTTGGGTGATTATTTGCCTTTTCTTCCACCAGTCTATTATTCTGGTTTCATCTGGATGATCCCCTACATATTTATTTCCAGCTTGCATATGAGGTCAGTCATCTGCTGCCCATAATTGACTCCCTGGCTCGAAAAGGCATATTTACTGGGCTGCTACTCCATCTGCCACACTGTCTCTAACCTTATCAAAATCAAATGGGTAAAGAAATGCTCCATGAAATATCAAAGGCACTGCTGGGGCTTTGTCTCATATCTATGGAAATTTATGTTTTCTGCAGTCAAGGTTTCTGCCCAGCAGTCACCTCTTCCTCTGTCTTATTCACCTGAAAGTCACAGCAGTGTCACTGAGACAGGACCTTTTGTGTTCTCCTCACATTACATTTGATGTGCAGTTTTTCTTCCTATGAAATGTAAGAAAGAAACAAAATAACAAAAGACAAACACTCTGTTGGTCTAAGCTTCTCTTTTCCTCCACAGAATCAGTGTTATATGTGCTGCTGTATGCACTGCTAAAACTGTCTCCTGCATATTTAGTTATTCTAACAGCAGGGGTCTGCTCCACAATTGCAGCATACTGTATTTGAAGTTCATGGTTGCCAGAATTTTTTTAGTACTTTAGAGCAGTGCTGAAAAACATTTACTTTTGTTTTAAAAAGAAACATTTAACATTTAAGTAAACTTTAACATGTTTTCTAAAGTGAAAATGTGGCTGCTGTGAACATAGTTCGGTTTAAAACAAAACAAAAAAAACCAACCAACTAGTGCCCCGCATGCACCTTTAGCATCCACTGTAGTGCTGAGGCCCAGTGCAATCTTCTAGCAGCAGGATCCTCAAATGTGAAACTGTCTCTCACTCGTCGCTGTCACTTCTTTTTCTGTCGCCTGCCAAAACACGGCAACAGATAGCTAACAAATGTATAACCCCAATTCCAAAAAGGTTGGGATGCTGCATAAAATAGAAATAAAAACACGATGCAATAATTTGCAAATCTCATAAAACAATATTTTATTCACAAACAAACATAGAAACAAACAAACATAACAAATGCTGAAAAGGGCAACAAAAAGCTAGAAAAGTAAGTGGTACTAAAAAGAAAAAGCTGGAGGAACATGTTGCTACTGATTAAGTTAATTTGAGAACAGGCCAGTAATGTGATTGGGTATAAAAAGTGCACCTCGGGCTACATTCACACTGCAGGTAAAAGTGGGCAAAATCATTTTTTTTAATTAAGTAATTAATTTTTTTATGACAGTCTGAACATGACAAATCTTTT
>VUQH01015279.1:9173-29549 GCA_015106775.1 Etroplus canarensis
ATAAAAAAATCCAAAAAAATTAAAAAGCAAAAAAAAAAGAGGAAAAAAAAAAAACAAGAAAAGAAGAGAAATAAAAACCTGCTTGCTTCTTTCTTTGATCCAAAAACACACTTCAGTGGCTTCAGAAGTACAGCATTTCACTTTAAGTACACAAAAATACTGTGCCAGGACTGTTCTGAGGCAGTTTCCACCGGTTAAATACTAAAAGTCAGTAAAGTCTTACACTGTATCTGAATACTGTCCCGTACCAGGCAGGTTGATACACTGGAATTAAGGCAACAGTAAAACAACCTGCTGCGTTTACTTTCTGTTGTTTTCCCCAACACTCTTCTTTAGCGATCACATAATTCAAATACTGTAATAGAATAAAACTATGGTCCCCAAGTACACAACTGTAGTACAGTGTAACGAGTACGAGTAACAAGTACAAATACTAAGAGTCAAAGGTCGTCAGGTACCTAGTCTTTACATCATGGAGGGAGGAATCATGGGAAGGGGGGAGAAAGATGTCTACTTGTTTTCATGCAGGTCTCTGTGGAGGATCCAGATCTCCTCGTGTGATTGGTTGTTGTTGTCGATGTTGCGGTAGTAGTTGTTGTTGCTGCTGCTGCTGGGTGGAGCCTGCTTTGTTCTGCTGCTGTTGGTGGTTCTGCTGCGGGTGGGGGGCGTCTGGATTCGGCTGGGGCTGCTGTTGTTGTTGTTGCTGCTGCTGCTCGGGGGGGCGGTGGCAGTGGCGGCGGCGGCGGCGTGGGAGGTTCGTGTGTGCTGCCCTCTGCTGCTGGGGACTGGAAGCTGAGATTTGACACGAGGGCCTGAACGCCGATCGGTGCTCTGGACGGTCGCCTGGTTGGAGCTGCGGCTGGACTGACTGACAACGGTCTGCAGGAAGACAGATGGAGACATTTTTGACGTCTTTTTCAAGTTAGTGAACGAAGCCTGCGTCTGCTACACAAAATGGAAGGAATAGTAACGATAACAACAACAGTTCCTCTTGTGAACTTTAAAAAGAATCTGCTCAATCCTCTAAGTAATGACACAAATAATTTACAGTACTGTGCCAAAGTCTTGGGCCAGCCCCAGTTTCTTCATAGTTTGCTAGGAAAATGGGAAATAGGTGCAACAATTTATTGAAACATGCGCAAACACAAGTTTTTACAGTTCCTGCCAGCTTCAAAGTCAATATTTGGTATGAGCACCTTTATTCTTCAACACAGCCTGAACTTTCTTAGCCAAGCTTTCTGTCATTTCTTTAACTAGTCTTCAGGAATAGTTCTCCAGGCTTCGTGAAGGACATTCCAAAGCTCTTCTTTGGATGTTGGCTGCTTCTTGTTCTGTTCTCTGCCAAGGTGATCCCACACTGCTTCAGTAATGTTGAGGTTTGGGATCTGGGGAGGCCACTCTATGATGACAGAGCTCCACTGTAGGCTTGTTTAAGATCATTGTCATGCAGAAAAATGAAGCTCCTGCCAATCAGATGCTTTCCAGATGGTATTGTAGGGTGGATCAACATTGCAGTCCCAAACCACAACAGAGCCTCCACCATGTTTTACAGATGGCTGCAGAACCTCTCTGCTGACCTCCTTCATACAAACTGACTACAGTTTGAACCAGAAGTCTTACATTTAGAATCATCACTCCACAAGACCTCTTGACAGCTGCCCTTCCATTGAGACCAGTTCTGATGAGGCTCCGGCAAACAGTAGATGGTTGACTGCAGGGCCAAAAGCATCTCTCAGGTCCTGTGTTGCCAATCAAATGCTTTCCAGACGGTATTTAAGGTGGATCAAAATCTGACTGTCCTTTTCTACATTCATACTTTCATCAATTTTGACAAGATCTCCAAAACCACTTGCTGACATGCAACCCCACACCACGATCAAGCCTCCACCGTGTTTCGCAGATGGCCGTAGGAACTCAGTGTTGTACCTCTCTCCTGGCCTCCTCTGTAGAAATGGGAGGACTGACTAAATGAAAAATTTCACATTTGGATTCATCCCTCCATAAGACCTGTTCCTACTGTATTTTAATCCAGTTCTTTTCTTCCTGTTTCCCTTCCTTAAGAATGACCTCTTGGCAGCCACCTCAGGTCCTGTGTCAGGTCTTTGCTGGCTGTCTTCCTGCTTCAGATACTCTTCATTTGCTGTAGATAGTTTTTTAGGCTTGTCATTTCATCTTTTGTCCTCCCTTTGTCTGGTTTCCTCCATGTTTTTTTTAAGGACTACACTGCACACCATGATGAACAATGCCAAATTTTCAGCTTCTAGCTCTTTGGGATTCACCTTGTTGGTGCAAAAACACTACTTTATGCCGGTCAAACTGGCATTTTTCATAGATTTAGCTTTAAAAAAGGGAACCAGGGAGTGTGTTTTTGCATTAGGCTGCTAGTAACAACGTGCCTAAACATACAATTTAAAATGGGTTCTTTGCCAAGTTGTGTGTTATGCGTAGACACAACGCTGGTTCATCCCTTGCTACCTTTTTTTTAAATGCATGAATGAATTATAGAGCTGTGTTAAGCGGATAAAAAACATTCCTCTAATAATGGTCAGAAATGACGACTGGACCGAAAATGAGTGAAAAAGCAGCCAATGTCCAAACAAACACTTTACGCCCTTCAGGAAGCCTGGAGAACTATTGCTCGAGATCACTTGACAAGAAAGTTCGGCTCCTTGGAGGGGTGGCTCAAGACTTCGACAGTACTGTAAAAACAGATTTTCATACCAGCTGGTTGGAGCAGGAATAAAAAATAAACAAACAAAAAACATTAAAGCCTACAGGATATGGAACCCAAGAGTTGAATGCCGTGCAGAGAAAAAAAACAAAGCAACACAAAGAACAAGCTCATAATTCCACTGCGAAAACTCGCAGGGCTGACCCGGAGCTTTGCAGCTCTGAATGTTGCGATCGAAGGTATTTGGTACCAAACGTCTGATTTAAACTCGAGCAGTGACAGACCACTGCTGTTCATGACCATTCATCATGAACACTGGTGCAAAGCTACACTAAACCTGCCGTAATGTTATTGTGTAGAACAGCACCGGCCTCAAACAGGCCCACCAATTATGTGTGAAGCAGCCAAACACACAGGAGACACATAATTAGAAGTCGTGGAAAAACAGTCACAAAGTTACTTTTAAAACCTGAGTCACTGGTCTGTGGTTTAGCAGAGTGACTAAATGGAGTCGTAGGAACCAGAGGATTAGCAGAGGGTGGCCTACAGACCGCACAAAACACAGGCTAACATAACGCTTAGGTGGTGTTTGATCTCCTCTTTGGCATGGCTGTGAAACCATAGGAAAAAAAACTTGTATGTTTGATACTAAACACTCACAGTTTGAGTGGAGCCTTCCTTTCAAGGGGATCTATCACGCTTCTCACTATTGGACGGGAAGTTTTCTCCATGAGCCAAAAGCTCAGGCCTCAAGCTGCTCTACACACTCCGTTTCCACCGGTTTTTTCTACCCTTGGTTCTGTATGATGTCTGTAAGACAGGATGTCCCTAATACGGTCATTGGAAGCATGCCCATTCACCTGCTGTTCAGATCTATTGTTTGTTAGGGGCAGCCAATCAGAAGGAGCCTGGCTTAAAGACAGAGGAGCTGCATAGAAAAAGGAGTTGGAAATGAATAAGCAGAGCAGGTTTCTTTAAACAGCCAACACTATATTATGGTTGAACCCTCTGGAGTCTGGGGTATAATTGGTCGTTTTTAAATCTTTTATTTCACCTTAAAAACAGTTTTTTCTTCATTCTGACATACTGTATTAACACACTGGACCCAAATTCAAACGAAAACATAAAATCAAAGCAGAAAAAAAGTTTGATTTTTTTCACTCTGAAAACTGCAAACGTGTTTAATGAAGCATTTTTATAACTTAGAATAAAAATATAAAGCAGAAATTTCAAAAACTTGTGTGTAAATTTAGCGAACAACCAAGTTATAACAACTTTTTACACTAAAACGTGGCAACGTCTCAGGTGTCGCTCTGTGTAACCATTTACAAAACAATCGGGTGTCACAATAACATGTCACAAATTATTTGTGAGACTCCAAAAAAACTGTTTGTTCACCAGATCACAATGTCACAAATATCTCACATCTCAAAACTCACTGTCCCTCTCTGTCACTCCCAAAACTTACCCACTCTCCCTTAGCAACCAAATGCTACAGTTTTGATTGGTTGATGTGGTGCATTTTTCCACCAACAGGATAAGATGTGTGAGGTTTTTTTTCTTTCTTGCAAGGACATTCGGCTTGCAAGTGTTTTCTTTTTACCACATCATGGCATAAATAATTTATTATAAGTCTGGTTTTACTGGGCCTATCAACATGATTTAAAAACTGATATGTAGTTTGAAGTCCGCACGTTCCACACAAGTTCCAGCGACTCAGCAAAGCTGCATCTTGCAGCTATGTCATGTGATTTGCAGTCATGAGATTTTGCCAGCGCGTCCGTCGACTCCCGAGGGTTAAAGCAGGGGTCTCAAACTCCTGGCCCGCGGGCCGCTCCCAGCCCTGCCCCCTACAAAAATATAATGTAGTTTGGTCCTTTAAAAGGTTTGAGGAGTTTGAGACCCCCTGGATTTTAAGTCTTATAGGTTCTGTGACTTTCTGATGCTGGTCTTTACACGTATTACACACAGTGACTCATTCATCTCGATGCTGAGAACTACCGACAGCCTCATTCCTCCTCCTCTTACCAGCTGCGGTTGCTGCTGGACTGCGGGTTCCTGCTCGGCCTTCGGAGGGGGCAGCGCTTCACTGGGCGCGCTGGAGAACAGGATCAAATCGTCTTTGGTCTGGGAGATCTGTGGGAGGCAAAGGAGGGAACCTGTTCAGCCGCAGGTGGAACCCACAGTGCAGGTGAGGGTGCTCAGATCCCAACAACCTAAATGCTGGACAGTCGCCGTGTTTGAGTGGGACAAGGTGGGAAATAAGGATTCAAATAAAAATGGAATAAAGCGTGCAGGTTACGAGACTGGCGTCTAGCGCGTAAAAGCCAAACATATTACATTTGAAGGGAACTTTTTCAGCTCGCTTGCTAAGTAAAACGATCAGGATGTCAGGAAGACGTTGTGGCGTTCTCATGCTGTAGTCTTTATATACTCATCATTCTCTTTTCTTTCAGCTGCTGCTCCAGCTGGGGACCATCTATTTTAGCAATTTTTAGCCAATTATCACACATATATACTGCATTGCTTCACATCATATTTTCCCTTCTGTGAAACTGAAAAATATCTCCAGCAAGAGAGACAAACGTATACGCTGCTGCTCCATCTCATGTGTGGTAGTTTTCATCGTTTGTAAGGCCGGACTTCGGACTTCAAAATGTAGGACACTGTCTCAAGATGTGGGACAGGGGGACGCCTTAGCGCCTGCGCGGCTTGACCGTGAGGGTCAGCACACAGAGAGAGGACCGTCGTTTCTGGAAGCTGACTTCTGGGTAGGATACGTTATCAGGGTCATGCAGGGGGAAGGTCTAGGATTAGGAGGTTGGTTTTTAAAGTTCACTTGCAACATTTCAACAGATCTGCGTTTTCCTTCTTGGAAATATGAGTGGATGCAAAACGCCCCACTGATTAAATACTTGGAGAGAAGTTATCAGAAGCTGCAGAGTTCCCAAACTAGGAGAACTGTTTTTAAGATGACAATTCAAAGATCTAATCTACCACTTAGGAGGAGATGGGGGCGGAGGGGTAAGCCAGGACTACAGTGTGCAGTAATAAAACCTAATGACAGAACCTGACTCTTATTTCCTCTAATATCTGAACCAGCTTTCCACTACCAGCACAGGAGCCAATTAAAAGGTAAATGTTTTTCCGCTGCCAGACAAACCACAAGGCTTCTATATTTGGAAGGATGACAGCGGTGAATTAAAGAACCGGGAATGAGTCAAAACATGACCTACAAGCACAGTGTTTGGAAAAGCTGATGTAATGAAGACACGGGCGGCTTCTGCTGAGGTTTAGTGTGTATTTTGTCAGTCAGCAGACGAAAGGGGCTTTAAGAAGCCCACCTTCAGTGAATCTGCCTTATAGGCAGCATCACCTGTGTTTATTTATATTTACTCAAGCTGATTTGATTATTGATTATAAAATCTGTCACTTCCCTGTCTCATGCCAGCTCTGTTACTGCATCTGTGCTAATCCTCTACAGTCAGGATGGTCTCACCGCACGACTTGAGACACGGCTTTAAGTTTCGGTTCAGAGTCAGGGACACACAACATGCAGCAGCAGCAAATAAATGCATGGGGAGTGAAGAGAGGTGGGTGGAGAAGAAATGCCCAGCTCATCATAAGAAGCGCCCCCCAGCAGTCTAAACCTGTTGCAGCATAACTAAGCCCTAACTATAAGCTTTATGAAAAAGGAAAGTTTGAAGCTGATCTTAAACGTAGAGAGGGTGTCTGTCTCCTGGTTCCACAGGACAGGGGCCTGATAGCTGAAGGCTCGGCCTCCCATTCTACTTTTAAAAACTTTAGGAACCACAAGTAGGTCTGCACTCTGAGAGAGAAGTGCTCTAATGGGAAAATATGGTACAATGAGGTCTTTAGGATAGGATGGGGCCTGATGGTTTAAGTGAGTAGAAAGATTCTGGATTTTAACAGGGAGCCAATGAAGAGAAGCCAATATAGGGGAAATATGATCCCTCTTTCTAGTCCCTGTCAGTGCTCTGACTGTGGCGTTTATCATAACTCCAAAGTTCGACTGGAACGTACAGGTTCTGCTTAATGAGTAAAAACAGTTTGATTCACTGCTTTAAAAACAGCACCTTGTCATGCTTTTAGCCGCCTTTAATGACGCCGTTTCATGCTCGGGTCAGGGAGTTCGCAGCGATGGGAATTTCAGCTCTTTAAAAAAGGAGCCAGACCTTTGGAGCTCAGCTTCTTTGACTGGACCACAACTGTGACACTCTGTACGCATCGCTGTCTGCCTGAGCGGGTGCTGGCGCTGGCTCTTTTAGAATAAACCGACAGCGCAAGGCGCTTTCCTCTGTGAATCACAGCTACTGAAAGTGACCCGGGTTAGACCCCGGTGAGCGTGTGTGTGTGCGGCAGTACCTTGCTGATGTCTGGCTCGGACTTGCTGGAGCACATTGTCTGCAGCTCTCGGATCAAATCCGTCTCATCGTCAGAGAAAACAGACAAACCTGCAGGCTCCCTAAAAATGAACGAAATCTCACTTTTAATGCAGGGACATCAAATGTCACACACCTACTTAATGCAGCCGCGGGTGCTCTCTGCCAGCACTGCACATTAGGAGTAAATACCAACCTCTGGACTCGGCCATTGGACATGAAGCTGACATCAGAGCTCGACAGAGAACCTGGAATCACAGGTGTTCGTGCACAGTCATTAACATGCGACAGAGGGGCAGTTCACTCAAACAGCAACAAGAACTCAGCGCGAACAGTTCGGCTTTATGTGCAAGGTTTCTCTCTAGAAAGCCCGAAGGTTCACACTTCTGATCTGTTAAATCTGGAACAAACCAACCACTGTGTGTGTCTCTCTCTCACACACACACACACACACACACACACACACACACAGAGTCCTGTTAGTTAGGAGTAAACAGACCTCCTGCCAACAATCTGCAGCAGATACAACTTGCTTTCAAAGGTTTGTAAATTCTCATGAGTAAATGGGACAAGGTTTGAACAGCAGCAAAGGTTAGGCCTGTTAAACAGTGCCACCTTGTGGAGACCGGAGTGCTGAAATCTCAGGATCTGGACCTTTAAACCTTACACCTGCTCAGCGACATCCGTTATAGTTTTCAAGTCCAAACGCAGCTGGAACGTCTTTTATGTAAAATATCTGGGGCAACTGCCGGTGCATCCTTCACAAACGTTTAGTGCTCCGTTGCATTCAGGGCTTCACCGTGCAAAACAGCGGCGAGACGACCAAGTACAGCATTATCACCTGGGATCATCAATCACTCGTTAATAACTAACATGGCCTGGAGCACTAACAGGAAACGAGCGGATGAAAATAATGAAACCATGATTTATGTAATGTGTCTTCGCAGCCTGAAAGTCCCATCAATCACAGAGAGCTGCTGAAAAATGAAAGACGTCACTGTTTACCTGGACACTAAACCACGTCAATCAGTGTTTCTTACTGCAGTTATAAAAATGTACAAGTAATCCAGATCATTAGCCCTGCATTTACCTTCCTGCTGCAGTAAACACACACATACAGTACTGTGCAAAAGTCTCGAGCCACCCCTCATTTCTTTCTATTTTGCTTCCAAGGAGCCAGACTTTCTAGTCATTTTCTAAGATGGTCTTGAGAAATAGTTCTCCAGGCTTTCTGAAGGTCTTTCAAAGTGTTTCTTTGGACATCAGCTGCTTTTTCAGCCCAGTCTTTGTACATGACCATCAGAAATGGTTTCAGTGGAAGGGTGGCTGTCAAGAAGCCATTCTTAAGTAAAGGGCACGGAGAGAAAAGGATGAATGCCAAACTAGACAAGAACTGGACTGAAAATCACTGGTGGCTTCAAATTTAAGACTTGTTGGTTCAAACTGTAGTCAGTGAGCACAAGGAGGTCAGGAGACAGGGCAACACTGAGTGTCTACAGCTGTCTGGAAAACACGGTGTCATCGTCTGGAGCTGCATGTCAGGCAGTGGTGTTGGACATTTGTCAAAATCGCTGCAATTATGAACGTAAAAAAGGACAGCCAGGTTTTGATCCACCTTAAAAACCACTGGGAAATCATTTGACTGGCAGCAGCTTCATTTTTCATCATGATCCCAAACCTACTGCCAATACAGGTAAAGCCTGCCTGCACAGAAAAACACACAACGGAACACTATCAGTGTTGGCCTCCCAAGAGCATGGACCTCAACATTACCGAAGCAGTGTGAGATCATCTTGATAGAGAACCGAACAAAAAGG
Source organism: Etroplus canarensis (assembly GCA_015106775.1). Classification (NCBI taxonomy): domain Eukaryota; kingdom Metazoa; phylum Chordata; class Actinopteri; order Cichliformes; family Cichlidae; genus Etroplus; species Etroplus canarensis. Next base: position 18,065 of record VUQH01015279.1, read on the forward strand.
CAGCCAACATGGACAACTATTCCTGAAGACTACTGAAGGAAAGGACAACAAAGCTTTCCTAGGAGAGTTCAGGCTGTGTTGAAGCATAAAGATGCACTTCAAATGGTGACTTTCAAGCTGATGAAAATTGTACAAACTTGTTTTTTGCCGTATATACTGCAGTTCCACTTACGTTTGCACGTTTAAATAAATCGTTGCATCTATTTTCCATTTTCCTGGCAAAATATGAAGAAATGAGGGGTGCCTCAAGACTTTTGCACATACTATCAGCTAAAACACTTAAAGGTTTACGTATGTAAAGGTGCTTATTGTACGTTTTTGTATTTTAAAAAAGGTTAAAACATTCCAAAATGAGCTATTGTTATCAACAGAACCTGAATCTAGAGAAACAACCACCAGACCTTCAAAGGAGATATCACCTCACGTTCATATAGGTCTTTGAATTAAAGGTCTGGGAAGTTCAGATGAGGCATGTCTTTTTAAGGAGATGAAATGGAGCCACAGCTACTGAAGATGCTGCTACATCTGTTGGATAAATGAAGCAAAGTGGAAGCTTAAAGTAACTCAAATTCTCACACTTTAGTAAATGTAGTTTCCAGCATGAGAGAGAGGCCGCAAAAACGTTTTCCCAAGGTTAGAAAACCTGATCCGTCAGCGGAGCAGGTGACCTGAGCGATGCAGCTTCATGATCCAAACCCCTGGCAGAGCAGCCATCTTACCCTCTCTGAAGGAACCACCGCCGCTCCAGTTTAAGGCGGGACTTCCCTTCTTCCGAGGGCTGGTGTTGGATCGTCTCAACTTGCCGCTGTCCCGTCCTCTCCTACCTCCTCCACCACCACCGTTTCCTTTATAGGAGCCGATGGCTGACAGGGGGAAAGTACCACCCCGAAACTCCAGCAGGTACCTGTCGATTTCTGAGGAATGAGAGGGGAGGAAAAAAAAGCACATTACATTTTTTTTTTTTTTTTTTTCCTCCACTCAATCATCTCTTTTTCGCGTCCGTTTCACACTCGACTGAATCAACAGCGACTCGTCATCTGCGGCGCCCACGCACCGTGTCGAGGCAGGGGGCATCCCAGGAGGACAGCCTTGTTGACCAGGATGCTGAGGGCGGCTTTCACCACAGCCTGCTGTCCGGCGCTCAGCCCACAGTTGCTAAGAGACGGTCGCTGCGATGAAGGAGCTGAAGGAGGAGAGGCGGTGGAGGAGGAGCGCTTGGCGGTTACCCGGGAGATGATGGCTTCTTCCACGCGGGGGACGACCACGGCGTTCCAGAGACGAGCCAGCCACCTGTATGCATGCGCGCACACGCACACACACACACAAACGCTTTATAGGTAGGTTCTCCTTTCCTTATCTTACAAGCTGTTTCTGACTCACTTTTCTTTAGGTGTGTAACCAACATGTAGCTAATTATTAGCAGCATTACCTGGAAGAATGAGGTCATTAGCATGTGGAATCTGCAAAAATGTTTAACTGAGACTTGTTCCCAGGAATGTTCACACACCTTACAATGGCCTGCGTGTTGTTTGGGACCACAGGGCAGGACAGGAAGAGCTGCGGGCCCAGCAAAGCCTCATGGGTCCCCAGCCGGGACAGACAGGCATTGAGCTGCTGCCAAACCTGGCTCACCCACAACACCGACTGCTCCATGACGCCATGAGGAGACCAAACTCCAGTCCCCATCTGGACAAAGGATGAAAGACAGCAGATTTTAAAATGCGACTTTTTGCTTCTGTTGCAATGATAAGACAGCATGTGGCTAAAGTGAAATATTAAACTACCAAATGAGGAGGAACATCACCGACTGGCTGAGTTTCTGATTACTTATCCTCGTATTAGTCTAAATGATCCGTTTGTACATTTCAGGCTCGTTTGGGACCTACGGGGAAGTTATTAGAGTAGAGTTATTAGAGTTAGCTGGCAGCTAAACCTCCGTCTGACCTTATGAAGCAGCTTCCTGCGAAGGTGCCTTCCCAGGAGGCCGTGCAGTGGCTCCTGGTCCCAGCGAAATGTGACCCAGCGGAAATGCTGCTGGAGGCGGAGCTCTGCCCCCTGCAGGCGGGGCTTCGACAACGTCGCAATCAGGAAGCTGCCCTGTCGGAAGTGGTGGGGACCTGAGGGATGGAAGGACAGACAGAAGAAGTTGGTTTGTTTGGCTTCTAGTTTCCGGTCAGTCATTTTTTAAAAAATGGATGACTTTTAAAGGGACAGTTCACCTCAAAATCATATACACGTTTTTCCTGTAGAGCTACTTATCAATTTGGATAGTTTTGGTAGGAGACGCCCTATTTTGGAGACATCTGTAGACATGTGCCTTCACATAAGTACAATGAAATTACATGGAACTCTCATTGCTATAGTCAAAGTGACAACACTTCTGAAGAAATGAACTCAATAAATCAAAGCCGTTTCACACACTTTCCTTCCTTTTGGTCAGTGGATGCAGTCTAACAGAATGAAAACAGTTCCTACATGAAACTGCAGAGTTTTTGGAGTAATTTTTGCCTCGGTTTTTATTTTTTTAAACATCCTATAGTGCAATTATCATATAATACTTATACGCTTATACAGTATGTTTTACTTTAGCTTCTATAGCACGGGCACACAGCCTGGTAGCAGACATACCAGTGTTCAGGATGAGGGGCGACGCAGAACTCCTGCTTTCCAGGCTATGGCAGAGGTCTCCCAGCAGCCCTGTCAGGGATGAAGCTTTCTCCAGTCCCTCCAGCAGGACTACCACGCAGTGAACAGTATGATGAGCTGTTAACCTGACCCCTGTTCCCACCGCCGGCACAAGGAAACCTAAAAGGAGGGAACAGTAGCTGTGAGACATGAGGCACCATCAGTACAAAGAAAGGGAAAATGACACGATCCTAAAACTCAGTTTATGTGTGTGAGCAGCAAAAACACTAATAATCAAATGTCCAAATGTCAGTTTTAGTGCACCGTATGGTGCGGCGGTCCACGCATTTCCCTCGATCCCTGGTTCGAGCCCAGACAGGGAAACAAACCCCTTCCACAATGGGAGGTCAAGAGGGCGGTCCGATGGCAAAATCCGCACCAGATCAGTGATACCGATTCATCAGCTGCGGTGACCTGTGGCGAAGGTGCATTTCTATAGGATGAGAAAGCATTCCAGCAGGGGGGGGTGTCTGCCTCCCTCCCACCTGAGCCCCCAAAAATCATGAGTTTTTTGTACAATAACTCGAGCAGATTTCATTCAAAATCTCCACCGTACCTATAAAAATATTCCAAATCAGATGCCTCTGAAACAAACATTAAGCGCTTTTGTAGTCGACATAGTTTTCCCAGCGTTCTGATCCCCTCCATAACTTCAGTACAGGAGATGGCGCCATTTATTTTCAAAGCTGATTAAAAGCTGCACCCATTTCGTGTGTTACAATCCAAAGCCCAACTCAAATTTTTGTTGAGGATATTTTTATTCTATAACCAACTTTGTCCATCATATTATGGCATATATCCTTGTTTCAACGGCAAAACTGAACCAAATGTCAAACTCAAAAAAAAAAAACCAAGATCCATGTTTGATCTGTTTTCTGATAGTTCGCAAGACAAAACTTCATTAAGTGCATTCTGGGTAAATCCAAGGCCACGGATAGATGACTGCTCAAAACAAGTTGTAGCATATGACAGGTCTTCTGTGCGATACTGAGGTTCATCTACTAGCCACGATTCCCTTCATGTTAAAATCACATTTTTGCACCTGGTGTTTTCCCAGCTGCTGGTTCTGTCAGCTGTGAGCTTTGATCAGATGTGACTGTTTTAAACAGAATGACACAGTGTGCAGCTTGTGTTTCAGTCCTGGACAATCCAGAAATCTTTGAGTAACATCGTATCTACATTTGGCTTGGCTACAGTTAGGCCCATAGGTTTTGGGACAAAGATCAAAGTGCAGACTTTCATCTTTAATTCAAGAATTACATTAACTGTTTAGCAGTTACTGCCATTATGACACATAGCTTCTATTTTCAGAGGCTCAAACATTAACGGGACAATTAACTGACTCGTTATTCTATGACAAATGATGCAGATAAAAGATCTGGAGTTAATTCCAAGCGTTGAACTTTCTGGTAGCTCTTCACTGAAATGCTCAATATGAGGTCCAAAGAGATGTCGATACAAGTGAAGGAGGCCATTATTAGGCTGAAAAAAAACGACACAATCACAGAGCGAGAGAAAAACTTTAGGAGTGGCCAAAAAAAACCAATCTGGAATATCCTTAAAAAGAAGGAATGCGCTGGCCAGCTGAGCAACACCAAAAGGCCCGGAAGACCACAGAAGACAACTAAAGTAGATGGTCACGGAATTCCTTACTCAGTTAAGAAAAACCCTTCACAATATCTAACTAAGTCAAGAACAGTCAAGCAGGCAGGTGTATCATTGTCAAAGTCTACAATCAAGAGGCACCTTCCTGAATATAAATACAGAGGGTTAAAACAAGCTGCAAACCACCAGTTACACTCAACAGGAAGGCCAGATTATAGTTTGTCAGAAAACATCTCAAAGGGCCTGCCCAGGTCTGGGAGGAATCTTTGGACAGATGAAACCAAAATTAGCTTCTAGCAGGATGACAGGAGAAAACAAGGATGGAGAAGTGAAGGAACAGCTCATGATTCAAAGCATACCAGATACCATGTATGGCTGCCAGTGCAAGTGGATAATGGCCCAAAGCAAACTGCAAAAGCATCTCGAGAGTTTCTAAAGTCAAAGAAATGGGATATTCTGACCAAGTCAGTCACCGGATGTCAACCCGACAGAGCAGCTTTTCAGCTACTGAAGACAAAAGTGAAGGCAGAGAGACCCACAAAAAAAGCAGCAACTGAAGACTGGGAGAGCATGTGAGGGGAGGAAAAACAGCATTTGGTGAGGTTTACGGGTTCCAGGCTTTAGGCTTCATCCAAGGGAAAAAAAAAAAAACAAACAATCCTAATGTTAATAATTATGTTAGCTTGTCCTTCTACTTTTGGGTTTCTGAAAAGGGGGGACTACGTATTAAAAAGGGTGTAATTCCTAAATAGTTCATGCGGTTCTTTTGTGAAACCCCTTGATTTAAAGTTCCACTGTGGTGATGTACAGAGGCAAAATGACAAAAAAACAAACAAAAAGACAGCATCATCACCCCAAAACTTATGGACCTAACTGTAACTATATCAAAATCACAATCCTTTATTAATCTCAGGCGGGGAAATTGCTCACAAAACGTAGCCAACATTAACTAAACATGGGATGCTGAAATAATCCTGCGACACAGTGAAATCTATTTTGTAGCCAGCTGAGGGAATTTATTCAGTGTTTCACGCCTCAACTGCATATGTGGGGCTTACTGTTTCCCCTTCAGTGGGCATGGTTTTCAGAGCATGATGCATTATACCGTTTCTGAACATTGTTTCTTTTTGCTGAGACGATCTCAACAGTCTTGTTGATTATCAGACACCACCCCACAGCCGCTGCGCACCTCCACCTGTACGTGTGTGCGTGCGTTTCTGCGAGCGTGTCCGCTTGTGCCGCGTCTTACCGCAGGTAATGAAAGTCTCCAGCAGCTGCTCTTTGGTCAGGCTCTCCTCCACCTCCACCCTCACCACGTCACAGCCGAGCCCCCCTGCCTCCTGCTTGGACTGGTGGAGAAAGAGGGAGAAGCAGAGGTGGTTGGGGTGGGGTGGGGGGATGAGTTGAGAAGCAAAACGAGGTAAGAAGGGAGAAGGTTGCCATGGAAACACAGGAAATGTACTACTACTACTACGTGCAGAGATAAATGGAGCAGGAGGAGAATTTGAATGAGCACAAAGGGTTTTTCCAGGCACATCGCTACTATCAAAGACATTATCCTTCTGCACTTTTGTTTTTTTATTTTCTGCAGGATGTTTGTACAATACACAATAATTAAAAAATAAATCATTAGCAACAAATGAAAAGGAATGAAATAAAGCAACATTGTAGAAAAACATCAAAGCAGGCGCCACAAATACAAAGAAATCAACATATCACTGGACAACAAAAGGAAGCATCAGAAATTCTGCTTTGTTACATTGCTGATGAGAATCAGTGGTTAGCACTTGCTTCAGAGTCAGAGGAACACAGGCTGAAACCCAGGCAGGGCGCTCCTGTGTGGAGTTTGCGCAGGTTTTCTCCAAAGGCCATTCATCTCGGCTTCAAGACGCCTTTGCAAAAGAGATTCTATGTTTAAGAGTTTCCCTTCCAAAAATGTACGAACCCATTTCCTAAAAGGTCGGGACGCTCACTACAAATCACATTGCTGTCTGTGAACATCGTAATCCACGGAGACTCCCGCCTGACCTCATCTGTCAACCTGTCCATCACCACCGCAAAGAAGAAGGGGCTCGGAACCGACCCCTGATGTAATCCCACCCCCACCTCGAAGCTGTCTGGTTCTTGGTACCCCTGGAAAGGAACCTGCTGCCTAAAACTGAAAATGGAAAACGACGACGCAGTAACTAGTTAACTGGTCAGTGGATATTAAAGATAAATTTAGCTGCATTTTTAATTTTTTTTAATAGACATAACAAGAGTTTAGTTATTGTGATTTATTTTTGCAGTGAAAATCTGCAGACCAACACTAAAACCTCATCCCTGCTGCGAAGCATGGCGGCGGTACCAACATGATTTGGAGCTGCTTTGCTTCCTTGGGGCCTTGATGCTTCGAAATTGCATCGAGAAATTTGAGAGGGCTGCAATCCATGAACCGAAGCGTTGGAAAGGTGGGCTAATGCAACAAGACACACAAGAAAATCAACTCAGAGTGCCGCCTTTAATCCAACTCAGATGCCGTGGCATAATAAGAAGCAGGCTGCTCATTGAGGAAATCACTGAAATATTGATGAACTAGAGGAGGCTTTCAGGAGGAACGGCCCAAAAATTCCTCCTCATTATAGTGCAGGTTACACATAATGGAGATTTTAAGATCTACGAAAGTGAATGGCTTATTTTCTTTTTCCATCTCACAGTAGGTGATAACTCAGTAGAGACAGGACAAATACAAACGATAGTTGTGTGTGTATATTCGTGACACGATGGAGATCAGATCACATTTTACAGGTTCACACTTCTTTCTCGAAACTGTGCAGAGCACATCACTGGACTTAGGTAAGTCCGAAGTCTAAATATCCTCTGTTCTGTTCACAAATATTTCCTGCAACCTAACGTCGAAAAGGAATCAAACAAGGAGGGTTTAATCTTCCACGCTGTCACATTTTATTTGGCGCTCACATCAGAGTTTTGAGCGCCTGGAACAAACAGCCCGTGATGCCTTTACCAGGAATAATACTTCAAACTGAATACTGCAGTGATTCCAGTGGTACTGACAGTTACTGCTGTCAATACTGCTGCTTGTGTATGACCTGCGGGAATTCCTTTGTCTGGTCTGCGGTGCGTTTCATCACGCCATAATGAGGCCCTGCATTACTGTTTCTGTGTGATTGCATCACCCTCTACAACAGAGCCAGATGTAACTTCTGTTTTAAGGCGTGACCTAGAGGGGTTTTCCTCAAACTTTTAAATCTCAGGGCCCTCCGAGACGGAAGAAGCTCACAATTAAGATCCAGCCGCCAATGAGTTTGCTTTCATGAGCCTTCCCGTCAAGGTAGGGCTGTGTTCCCTCGCTAACCCGCACATCACCTTCAGCTCTCTGAAACGGCGTGTGAGCCGCGGTACCTTGATGCAGCGAGCGACCAGGCCGGCGACGTACTCCTGACAGCTGCCCTCCAGCCCGTGAAAGATGAGGTTACTGTACTGCTCCACCTAAACACACACGGAGAAAAAGGTGATGCCTCAACTGGCAAAAAGCCTGAACAGTGTGAAAAATGTGATACTCTGCATATACGCAACTCTTCTGAGTTGTGTTTAATAACAATTCTGTATTATGCCAGCTGTGCTCATCTTGCACTTTGGCCTTTAAAGCGCACAGAAACATCTGTATATGAGTGAAGACACAAGCATAAATCTGAGCTCTGAAACGCCAGAACGCCACAGGAAATCATTCCTACCTGTGAACGTCAGACTCTATAATTCCTCCCTGTGACACCTTAACTCGTTTCTTTCCATCACTACATCTTGTATACAGTATCTAACTGTGGAGCTATTTACTTTAAATATATTTGTATATTTCACCTTCATTTTTCTGCCTTTTATGGATAGCTGAGCATCTGTAACAACAATGAAATTTCCCCCTGAGATTAATAAAGCATTCTGATTTCTGATTCTGACTACTATTTCATGAAAAATACTAGCTCATCTTGAATTTGATGGCAGCAACACGTCTCAAAAAAGTCATGTTTCTCACTGCGTAGCGTCCCCTCTTCCTCTAACAACAGTCTGTAAACATCTGGGAACTGAGGAGACCAGCTGCTGGACCTTTGGGAGAGGAATGTTGTCCCATTCCTGCCTGATATAGGATTCCATCTGCTCAGCAGTCCTGGGTCTTCCTTTCTGGTAATTTGCATTTCACGATGCATCAAATATTTTCAGTTGGTGAGAGGTGGGGCATCCATTTTCAGTGAGCTTTGGCCCAGAGACAGCAGCTTCTACTTTACATAACAGAGCTTTAACCTGCATGCGCGGACGGCCCGAAGATCGCCAGCATCCGATACTGGGTTTCAGCCGTGTCCCTTGCACACAGATGTCTCCACATTCTTAGAACTTTTACATGGTTATATATTGCTGACGATGGAATATTCTAAGTCTTTGCAATTTTACACCGAGGAACATTATTCTGAAATTGCTCCACAATTTATAGATGCAGTTTCTGGCAGATTGCTGAACCTCTGCCCAGCTTATCTTTTTAATCAAATGTTTATCCAGGAAAATAACACTCATATTTTTTATTAATTTATTGGGTTTCTTGGTCTACAGGTTTTTTTTGTTTTTTTTTTAGAATAGTTATGATTGTCATTTGTTTTAAGGACCATGTTGGAAACAAGTGTCTCACTTTTATGTGTTATTCTGGTCTTAATGTCATTTATATAATTGCTGTATATGTTTTAAATTATTTCCGAAATAAAAGAAAGAAAGAAAGAAGGAAAGAAGGCTTTCCTTCTGCGAGACTCTACCTCGCTAACATGTTCCTACAGCTGTTTCTTTATAGCACCACTTTTCCAGTCTTTTGTTGCCCTTGTCCCAACTTTTTTGAGATGTGTTGCTGCCATCGAATTCAAGATGAGCTGGTAATTTTCATTAAATAAAAAAAAAGGTCTCATTTTCAACTTTCGATATGTTTTCTATGTTCTTTTGTGAATAAAATATCGGTTTATGAGACTTACAAAACAACGGATTGTGTTGTTATTTATATTTTACACAGCGTCACAATCTTTTTGGGATTGGGGCTGTTAAAGGTAGCTCTGTCAGACATGCTCACATTTTTAAATCGCACACATTAAACATTGGGTTGATTAAAAAAAATAATAATGTTAACAAAGAAAGACCAACTTTTTATTACAATAAATATCTCTTTAACGTTTACTGTCAAAAAAGCTCCTGGATGAATGTTAAATCTTCTGCCTCTTCATGGGAGCTGTCACTGAGTCTTTTATCTGCACTTGCCGTCCTCCTTTTTCTCTCTTGTAAACTGAAGCTTCCCTTTGATGCAGCCAGCAGGGGGCATTGTAGCCACTAAAAAAAATTATGTGCCCTCAGTTTCCTTTCATGTGTCCGTCATCCCCTCCTTTTTCCTCGCCATCTCTCTCGCTGACGGCTTCTCGCTTGCCTCCTTATTTTTCTGGCGTCTTACTCACCAAATCCCTCAATCCCTCGCGCTCCTTTGTGCGCGTTTGCATAAATGCAAGCGATGTGTGCGCTTACCAGGCGGACGTAGTTGTGCAGCAGCGGCAGGGGGAAGAGGGATTCCAGAGCCAGCTCGTCGAGACATGACTCAGACAGACCTGTCAGAAAAACCACACACACAAATAAATCTCCAAATCCGCTCGGGGTTACTCAGTGTCAGCCAACAGCTTCAACTCACACAGAACGACCTCAAGGTGCCCTTGGAACAAGACTGTCCACAAACTTAAAGCACTGCAGCTTTACCAGCTGCTCGTCCTCAGGTGCTTTCAGCTAAGGGCCTGCTACACAGTAAATATAAGCACCGCCGTCAGTTCATCAGAGCAGAGTGAGGGTATGGTCTGCGTGCTTTATTCACTCACTTAGTAGCTCTTAACGCTTTCTATCAGTAAGTAGGATGACTGACAGCTGTGAGAGGTTTTAATCCAAATCCTGAGGACACTCAGTCAGATACTCACCCTTCCTCCGAGATTTACACCCTAACTGCAGCTTTTAGACGAACGGGAATAATTCTCAACTACTCCCACAACAACTAATATCTGACATGTGGCTGCAGATACACGTCTGCACGGACAAAAGTACAGGGCCACACACCTTAATCTGTGAATTCAGCTGCTGCCACAGGTGTATAAAAATCAAACGCCTAGCCATGCAGTCTGCCTTTACAAATATTAGTGAAAGACTGGTTCGTTCTAAAGAGCTCGCTGAATGCAATAGGATGCCACCGCTGCAACAAGTCAGTTTGGGCCATTTCTTCCCTACATATTACATCATCACCTGTAAGTGATGGAGGAATATCTAGGACCAGCAGAATTCTGCTATAAAATGGCTGACCACGTAAAGTTACAGAGCTCGGTCGCAGAGTGCTGAGGCACATAATGTGCACAAGTCGTGTACTGGGAGCTTCACGGCATGGGTTTCCACGGTGGAGCAGTTGCAGCCTTACATCACCAGGCACAATGCCAAGTGTCAGACTGAGCGGTATAAAGCACACCACCACTAGACTCTGGAGCAGTGGAAACATGTTCTGTGGAGTGATGAATCACGCTTCTCTATCTGGCAGTCTGCTGGACAAGTTTGGAAGAAAGCTACCTGCCTGATTTTCAGGCCTTGGCCTGGGCCCCTTAGTTCCAGTGAAGGAAAATCTTAATGCTGCAGCTTACCAAGACATTTTGGACAATTCTAAGCTTTCAAATTTATGGAAACAGCATAGGGAAGGCCCTTTCCTCTTCCAGAATGACTGTGCTCCAGCGCAAAGAACACGGTCCAAAAGGCATGGTTGGATGACTTTGGTTTGGAAGAACGTGACTGGCCCACACACAGCATTGACCTCAACCCCATTTGACACCTTTGGGATAAGCTAGAATGGAGATTGCGATCCAGGCCCTCATATCGAGCATCAGAGTCTCAGCTGACAAATGTGCTTCCGGATGAATGGGCAAAGATTCCCGCAGACTCCCTATAAAATCTTGCAGAAAGCCTTCCCAGAAGACTGGAAACCGCTGTAGCTGCAAAAGGGGCGACCGACTCCATATCAGTCCCTATGGATTTTGAATGTAGGCGACCCAATACTTTTGTCCATATAGCGTACATATCAGGAGTTCATTTACCACTCCAATTCAATTTGTTTGTTTGACTGGACTTTTTTTTTTTTTTTTTTTTTTAATTTGTC
>VUQH01015280.1:2823-17995 GCA_015106775.1 Etroplus canarensis
AAAAGGCAAATATATATATATATATATATATATATATATATATATATATATACATATATATATATATACACACACACACACACACACACACACACACAAAATGTTTTTGAAAAACATGGCATAATAGAAAAGCTACAAAACAGTATCTGGGCAGTCATCACATGGGCAAAACATAGGCATCATATTAGAATAGGGAGCTGGCAGGTTCCTTCTAAGACCTTCTAATGACCAATCAGACTGTGTTGAGCAATTGTGTTCTCACATGCACATGTAGAAAAATTTGTTTTAAAACAGCCTAAATGCCTAAGCTTTGTGCTATGAGCGCTGTAAGAAAGTGAGATCTATGTGAAGAGGACAAACCATACGTTTAAAACTCTAATTTTAAGAATACAAGAGAAACTTTTCTTCATGCTTAACTTTGAGTCACTGATTTTGTGGTTTGAGTAAGAGGGACAGTTTTTTACATTCTACTAACAGTTTGAGTGATGAGTCTCTTCTGAGTTGTCAAGCAAGTACCCGCAAGTATTTTAGCTTCCCTGTTGAAATGCTTACATGCTGTGTGATCACGCAGCAACAACAGCACCAGTCAAAGTGCCAAAGACTTCTTCAGCTTACCCTAGTGGCCACTTGAGGCTGGCTTTAAAAGCAAGCCAATCCCCATAGACTCCCATATTAAAGTGCCTAATTTCAGAGCATTCAAAAGCATGCTTACAGCCTTGTATACAAGAAAAAGTCATGGCCTCTATCGGTGGTTTCTCCCCTCTTAACAAATGTTAGTAGGTGAATTTTTTTTCAGCTCATCCATGGCAATGGCAGCTTTGATTGGCACGTGTGTCGACAAACACAGCTGTTGACTAGGCTTCACCTCTGCTAATGAAAGTCACTGAACTGGGCCTGTGTACCATGCTTGTGCTGTTGGTGCCTTTTTAGTTCAACCAGTGGAAGGCTTGATGAGCTAATGCCAAGGCAAGGCGTCCGTCAGTCCCTGCGTCTGTCCGTCCGCCCGCCCATCCACACTTCACTAAATTGCTACTCCTCCATGGGTATTGGTCAGATTTCAGTGAAACCTGCACACAATGATCACCTAATGGGTCTTCACCAAGGTCGAGGTTATAGCTGTATATGTGCTTTTAGATGATGATGATCATGAGCTTATTGGCTTGTCTTATTATGGGTTGCTGTGTGTTGAAGACCAAGTTTGTGCTTCAGTTTTGGCAAGTGAAGTTCTTCTTAGTACCGTCTTAGTTTGATACTTAGCACTAAATAGCAGCTATGTGTGTCCGTACACTTCAGCCTTACAGTTTATGCAGACAGATTACTAACCAAGATTGCTAGCTTTGGATAACTAATAGCTGCTAGGGTGATAATGCCACCCTATGGTCTAAATATGGTCACTTTGCTAATGTTGAGGCTTGAAATCACAGCTTTAAAACCATATACAGTCTACAGTGTGTGTTATTTTGTATCACTGTTAATGTTTTTCGTATTAAAACCTGGAGTAGATTCACTCGAAAGGCAACATTTCTTTCTGTTGATTTATCTAGTATTTACTCTGTCATTGCAAGAGGCATATTGACTGCACTGTTGGATGTTGTTGTTCCAGCTTCCTTGAGTTAGCGCTGACCTTAGAAAGACAGATTTTACATTTTGCGCTTCACATACCTGGAACAAATTGGAGCACAGCTGTAGCCTGATGCTGCAAGAGCACTGGGGCTTTCACCCTGATTAACTCTTTAATATATTTGAATCAACACAAGGCTTTTGTTTCTTCCTTTTAGGATATATACTTGTGGGTTTTTGTGATAAAATATGTGTGTTGGGGGATGTTAGCTGTCGGTCCAGACTTAAACTGAAACAGTGCTGCCCTCACCTCGCAGCTCTGATTTCAAAGATTGGCAGGACCGTGCCATGGTGAGATCAGGCGTCACTTGAGGCTTGAACTCGGCTGCCTGAGCCGCCCTCGAGCCAAAATTCCCCCCTGGAGTCTTACTGCCAGGCTCGGCACAGACTGTGTGACAGACAAACGGCCGTCTGTGGCAGCCCACAGTGGACCTGAGCAATAGAAGAACAAGGCCCAAAAGGAGGGAGTGTCTGTCTGTGAGCACATGTGTGCGTGTGTATGTGTACGCCTACGCATATGGTCCAGATTCTGTCTGAGCTACTTTACTCAGGCAGAAATGTGACGGGACACCCCCCTGAGAGACCTGAAGTGCGACTCTCATGGCTAAGGCCCGGAGGCTGTCAGGGCTACTCTTAAGTCTCTCTGCTCTGTGAGTGTATGATCAGGGCTGGAAGGAGTTCTACAGAGTTACCCTCAGGTGAAAAAATACTGCTTCTAATGAAGTTTTATTAAAGTGGATGTAAAAATACTGCTTTAGGATATACAGTGTGATTTTTTTTTTTGGTTTTACGAGCTAGATGAGCAACAGTCAGAGACAAATCATGAGCCAGACATTTAAAAGTATAAGTTGTTATCGAAATGCATTGACGAGTGGATGTGATTTCAACCAGTACTTTGCTGTGAAGGATCCCAAAGTCATGCAAAAATAATCAAACAAAGAACCAAAAACTAAATATATTACAATTATTAAATGGCATGATAAAAGTTAAATTTGGTACAAATTTTTAGTCATTGTACCTGCAAGTGTGGACAAGGAAAAAGCAGAAGAAAGGAAAAAAATACTTGGGTGATAACATAACAGTATTTCTACTTTAGGTAGTAGCTCTCTGAGCTGACACACACCATGTTTTATACCAAGAACAAGATTTATATACAGTATGTTAGATGGACAAATGTTTTGGGACACCTACACATAACAGGGGCTTTTATGACATCCCATTCTAAATCCATAGGCATTAACATAAAGTTGGTCCCCCCTTTGCAGCTATAACAGCTTCCTTCCAGCTTTCTACAATATTTTGGAGTGTGACTGTGGGAATTCATCCAGAAGAACATTTGTGAGGTCAGACGCTGATGTTGGATGAGAGGGCCTAACTCACGAGCTCCACTCTAATTCATCCCAAAGCTGTTGAATGTGGTTAAGGTCAGGGCTTTGTGCAGGCAAAACAAGTTCTTCCACACCAAACTCATCCAGCTATGCCTTTATGTTATGGACCTTTTTTTGTGCACTGGGGTGCAGTCATGCTGGAACATAAATTGGCCTTCCCCGAACTGCTCCCACAAAGTTGGAATGCTGGAATTGGCAGAAATGTTAGTAAGCTGACATATTAAGGTTTCCCTTCACTGGAAATAAGGGTCCCTCTTCCCTTTTCCACCAAACTTTACAGTTAGCACAATGCAGTCAGGCAGGTAACATTCTCCTGACATTTGCCAAACTCAGAATTGACTGTCAGAGAATTTGTCACTTCATATAGCATATTATCTATTTGACTTTTGGCATTGTTCTTGGTGACGTAAGGCTTACGTGCAGCTGCTCGGCCATGGAAACCCATGCCATGAACCTCCTAGCACACAGTTTTTGTGCTGATGTTAATGGTTCCTAAACACTTCCACTGTGCAATAACACAGTTGGCCTTAGAAAATCTCTGAGGGAAGAAATTTCACAAACTCACTTATTATAACGGGAGCATCCTATTACAGTGCCACACTAGAATTCACTGTGCTATTTAAAACTATCCATTCTTTCATAAATGTATGAAACTGTATAGATATTATTTGATTTTATACACTTGTGGGACTGAATGAAACACCTGAATTCAAGGATCAAGAGGTGTAGGCCAGTACTTTTGTCCATGTAGTGTATGCTGGCATATAAAAAGAAACATATAAAACTTGTTCTATGGTGAAAGCTGAGTGCAAACCTGAAAGTACCTTCAGGACATTTAACACTCTCCAGCTTCAGAAAAGCTGGGTTTACAGTATTTCAAAACATTAACGGCCTTTAGTCATCAGTGTGGACTTCAGTTTGACTCAAAGAACCTGGCCTGCAGGTGTCATATTGTCATCAGGCTCATAGAGGATTAAAGACTCTGTGATCTTGCACAGCCATGGGCCAAGTCTGGATTTGTCGTAAAACATGCTTTTAAAATCCAAACCACTTTTCTTTCCATCCTGGAAGAAGGATCCCACCTTCATTTCTTTCATTTTTCCCTGTTAACAATTCTAGGAGATTTTCTTATCCAAGTTGAGCATAGAAAACCCCTTGAGAAGAGTTTGTGATTTGCAGTTCTGGGTTAGATGAATAAAACTTGTTTGACCACTTCTTAAAGGAGAATATTTAGATCAAAAGCCTGTGAAAGCACATTTTCAGTCTTAAACAGGGCGGCTGTAGCTCAGGAGGTAGAGCAGCCTCTCTGCTAATTGGAGGGTTGGTGGTTCGATCCCCAGCTTCTCCAGCCTGCTTGTCAATCCTCTGAAAACTAACCTGAATCTGTCATCACTGTATGATGTCTGCTTTTTTCCTACATGGCAAATCGCTGTAGGCGTTTGAATGTGTACTTTATTATAAAAATATGGAGTGAATGTGTGATGGAGCTCTCAGAGCTTTAGAAAAAAAAATCTCCAGAACACACAGCAATCTGATGGCTTCAGCTCAGCCGTATACAAACAGACTTTGTAACAGTGATGTAATTCAGGCGCGCCATTCCTGTTTTAATTAGACAAAAATGCAATAAAGTGTGCTTAGTTTCTGAAGTCATTCAGCCTGTTCTGCTATTGCTGCTAAAATCACATAATGCTTTAGTATCAGAATTAATTCTTTTTGCTATTGTTTGGATTATCTTGTTGTTTGAAATTTCTACAGCAAAATGAAAAGCACAGCATAAAAAAATCCGTCTGTGAGGGGGCATGTCGTCTTCCTACAGCATCACATCCTGAAACAAGAGAAGAGAGACTGTCATTTCCAGCAGAATGTGTGAACATTTCTGAACATTGCTCATCAATATGTGAAGGCACACTTCTTATTCCTTATGGACTGCACTGTATTCACTCCCTGGCCACTTCATTAGATACACCTTGCTAATACTGGGTTGGACCCCCTTTTGCCTCCAGAACTCCCTTAATTCTTCATGGCACAGATTCAACAAGGAGCTGGAAACATTCCTCAGATATTTCAATCCTTATTGACATGATAGCATCACACAGTTGCTGCGGATTTTTTTTCTGCTGCAGATCCATAATACAAATCTCTGGTTTAGCTACATCTCAAAAATGCTCTATTGGATTGGGATCTGATGACTGTGGAGGCCATTTGAGTATATTGAACTTGTTGTAATTTTCATGAAACCAGTTTGAGATGATATGAGCTTTGTGACATGGTGCCTTATCCTGCCGGAAGCAGCCATCGGAAGTATGTTGTGGTCATAAAAGGATGGACATGGTCAGCAGCAATATTCGGGTAGGCTGTGGTGTTTCAGCAATGCTCAGTTCATACTAAGGGGCCCGAAGTATGCCAAGAAAATATTCCCTACACCATTATACCACCACCAGCAGCCTGACCTGACAAGGCAGGATGGATCCCTGCTTTCATGTTGTTTACACTAAATTCTGCCACTATCAGCCAAATGTTGCAGGAAGAATCAATACTGATCAGACCAGGCAATGTTTTTCAAGTTTTGTTGTACAATTTTGCTTGAGCCTGTGAGAATTTTAATTCCAGTTTCCTGTTCTTGGTTAAAAGGAGTGGCACCTGGTGTGGTCTTGTGCTGCTGTAGCCCATCTGCTTCAAGGCGTTCAGAGATGCTCGTTTGTTTACCTTGGTCGTAACAAGGCTGACAAAGCCCTGCTTTGTGCTGGAAAAAACAGCAGTTTTATCTGTTTTCCATGTCCCATGTATTGACACCATTTGATTAGTTCTGTAGTTCTCAAAAATCCTCACTAAATGACAGACAGTCATCTAAAGTCTGGCTCTTATCCAGTGGCTGTGAAGAAAGCAGGGAGGACTGTCTCCCCAGGAGCTACTGGGGTTTTCACACACACACACACATCTCTAGGGTTGTGCGGGAAAATACCAGGAGATCGGTAGTTTCTGAAAGACTCAGACCAGCCCATCTTACTCCAACAACCATGCCTCATTCAAAGTCACTTAAAACAACTTTTTTCTCCATTCTGAAGCTCGGTTTGAATTTCTGCAGGTCATTTTGACCTGTATTGTGGCAGTTAGCACAGTGACCTCACAACAAGAAGGTTTGGGTTTGAATCCAGCAGCCTGCCAGCTTAGGCCCTTCTGTGTGTTCTCCCCGTGCTTGCATGGGTTCTCTCCAGGTACTCTGGCTTCCTCCTCCTAACAAAGGGGTTAGGTTAATTGGCGATTTTAAATTGAATGTGAGCGTGAATGGTTGTCCGTCTCTCTGTATTGGCTCTGAGATGGACTGTCGAACTGTCCAGGGTGTACTGTACTCAGCCTTTCACCCTTTGACAGCTAGGATAGGCTCCAAAAGGAGAGAGGAGTGCTAACCAGACCCTAACGGTACATAACAGACTATTGCAGTGTGTACCATCAGAAATGACAGCACAAATGTGTTAATTACTTGCATTATTAAGGCAGTGCAAAATTCAATGTTTAAACCCACAATAAAAAAAGAGATGACAGCTCCATCAGCCTGCCCAGGTTTAAAAGATGTACTGAGTGTGTGTTAAACACAGCACATTTCTTGCCTCTTGCTCTCTGTTGGAGCCGTTTCCTTTGACGATTTCTTAAAAAGCCCACTGACTGGTGTGTGAGATGTAGCTGTATCTACGTGAGGAGCAGCAAAAGTCCTTCCACTCTACATTTACTGGGCTGAATGCACTCTGACTGTGTCTTTGATGCTTAGATGACGTTAATGATTATCGCTTATTTATCCTTAGCTCCTTTTGCTCTTTCAGCACTTGTAGTTTCATTGAGTTTTCTTTGTGCGATAGCAGCGACCTTATACATCTGCTTGGCCACAAAATATGCTCGGTAAAACAAACACTTATTTGTTGTTCATCTGTTTATATCCAGTGTGATGTGGCTGCAGTTCATTAGTGACCAGACTTCAAGGAACAGATGGCAGCGCTCATAATGACCAGGTGGAGAAACAATGATTTACATATTCAGCACCTGATCTCTCAAGCTGTGATGGTGTGAGGGAAAGTTTTTATTTTTTCTTATTTCATGCAGCATCATATGAACCTTAATTAAAAAAGTGTAGTAAAAACGATGCTCACATTGATAAAACACATGCCATAGATATGTAAAAATAAATAAATAATAGCCCATAGAACACTGAAGTATCTCCATGTTTGATTTTAATTTTTTCAGGAAAACTAAAGCATTGCAGTTATAACTGAGATAATTCTCTAATTCTTCAGCTAAATGAGCCATTAACAAGAACAGTGGTTATGCTGAAAAATGACTCCAAAGCTCAATTACCTTCCTAACTTCTTAAAACCTAAGACCTTAGGGGTCTGCATAGTGCAATAGCTTGACATACTAAAACGAGTGTTTCTAGAATTCATCAACAGCCTCTTCATGATGCGATGCTCTACCCATATTTTCAGTTTAGGACCTGGAATATCAGAAACATGGTTGGGCTAAAAAACCTCAAGCTTAATGAAATAAGGACTGAAAACATTCTGGTAAATCCACAAAGAAATGCTCTTAGTGTGCAGTCACCGGCCACTTCATTAGTGGTCATTATCACAGATAAATAATCAGCCAATTGCATTGCAGCAACTCAGTGCAGTTAGGAGTGGCAGCTGGCGTGGTCCTCAACAGGTCGTCTTGAACATGTCTACATGTCTACTGGAAACTGAGGCTACAGTTCCCACAGGTTCACCAAAATTGGACAATAAAAGACTGGAAAACGATTGCCTAATCTGATGAGTCTTGATTTCTGCTGTGATGTTCAAATATTAGGGTCAGAATTTGGTCTACCAACATAAAAGCATGGATCCATCCTGCCTTCTATCAACAGTTCAGGTTGCTGCCAGTGGAGTAACGTGTGAGGGAATAATTTCCTGGCTCACTTAGTATTAATTAAGCATTGTTTAAAAACCACAGCCTACATGAGTATTGTTGCCAACCATATCCATGCCTTTATCACCTCAGCTTACCCATCTTTTGATGGCTGCTTCCAGCAGGATAAAGCACCATGTCACAAAGTTTAAATAATCTCAAATTGGTTTCTTGAACATGAAAATGAGTTCAGTTTACTCAAATGGCCTCCACAGTCACCAGAGCTCACTCCAGTGAAGTGCCTTTGGGATGTGGTTAAAAGCTAGATTTGTATCATGGATGTGCAGCCGACAAATCTGCAGCAACTGCTTGATTTGATCGAGTCAAAATGGGCCAAAATCTTCAAGGAGTGTTTCCAACACCTTGTTGAATCTGTTCTATAAAGAATGTCAGCTGTAAAGGCAAAAGGGGATCCAGCCCAGGACTAGCAAGGTGTACCTAATGAAGTGGTCAGTGAATTATATGTGGGATATTACCAGAAGGATTAAAAAAAGAAAACCAGATATATTACTACTAAGAGTCCCCCTGTTAATTGCTAAGAAGTTAATCACAATCTTCTGCCTGAAGCCACATACCTCCCCACAGTGGGTCAATGGAGGGAGGAGATTGAGAAAGTTTCCTGTATGTAAAACATAACTGTAACTAAAATATACACATTTTAACAAACTGCTCTCCAGTTATTTTATATTTTCTCACTTCATGTGAGTCAAGAGTAAGAGAATCATGTTGTGTTTTTTATTATAATTATTCCTCCCCTCTTTTCCCTGTTCTAAAAGTGAATGGTAGATGTTCTTTTATACTGTATTTTCTCTGTTTTTTAGGTTTATTGATCAGCATCAGTAATTGTTTAGTTTTCTTTCTCCCATTCCTCTGCTCACTCCTCTGAATGCAAACACAACTCAGGTTAGTTGTCAGAATCATAATCTTTATTGTCATTGTACAAAAGTATAATAAAATTATATGCAATTCCATTCAGTGCAAAGAAAGCAATGTAACCATTTTTAGAGCACTCTGTTCTATAAAACAATTTTCTAATTTGCAAAGAATAAAAATAGAATTTCTAATAAAGGGGACAGTATAAATATATTTATGTGCGTAAAAACGTGTTTACTTGTATCATACAGTTATAGAAAAGAATTGTAAATTTAGCAGCTATACTTTCATGTTGTATTGCACGCTGAATATTTTTGATTGCACCATAGCCAAAAGTATAGGGCCACCTGCACTTTCACTTGGATGTCTGTGGGAATTTTTGCCCATTCATCCAGAAGAACATTTGTGAGGTCAGACAGTGATGTTGGGTGAGAGGGCCTGGCTGGCAATTTCCATTCTAGGTCATCCCAAAGGTGTCTAAATGGGTTTGAGGTCAGGGCTCAGTATGGGGAGATCAAGTTCCTTCACATCACATTCATCCAACCATGCCTTTATGTACCTTGCTTTGTGCACTGGGGCACAGTCATGCCAGAACAGAAAAGGACCTTCCCCAAACTGTTACCACAAAGTTGGAAGA
Organism: Etroplus canarensis; assembly: GCA_015106775.1. NCBI lineage: Eukaryota > Metazoa > Chordata > Actinopteri > Cichliformes > Cichlidae > Etroplus > Etroplus canarensis. The sequence goes on from VUQH01015280.1 coordinate 12,274, forward strand.
ATAGAATTGTCCAAAATGTCTTGGTAAGCTGAATCTTTAAGATTTCTCTTCACTGGAGTTAAGAAGCCCAGGCTTACACCAGAAATACAACCCTATAGCATTATCCCTTTTCCACCCAACTTTAAAGTTGGCACAGCTCAGTCAGAAATGTCAAGTTCTCCTGGCATTCGCCAATCCCAGCCTCGTCCAACAGACTGTCAGATAAACACTGGAGTCATAATTTACAGACTACGTTTCCACTTCTCCTGAGTACACCACTGTTGTGTACTTGGCATTGTGCTTGGTGAAATAAGGCTTGCATGCAGCTGCTCGGCCATGGAAACCCACGTCATGAAGCTTCTGGTACAATATTTTTCTGCTGATGTTAATGTCAGTGGAGGTTTGGATGGCAGCAGTTACTGAGTCAGCTCTTACGCACTATGGTCTGCCAATACATGGCTGAGTTGCTGTGGTTCCCAAACCCCTCCACTTTGTAATAGAACTATCAATGGTATCCCATTACAGCACCACGCTGGATTCAGTGAGCTCTTTACAACAACCCATTCCTTCCAAAATGTTTGTAAATGTTTATATTTTATCTATTTTTAGTTATGCAGTGACACTATCCATGGACATTACAAGGATGCCAAAATCCTTTAAGTCATTTACATCTATATTGTAGCTGTAAAATAAAAACACAAGTGATTGTATGATTGCAATTGATAAAGCCTTTATGCTAAACATAGAGGATGTTGACTCTTCACAGGCATAATAGTGAAGCCGAGCTTTAACTTTAAGTGAATCCTAAAATATCACGCTGTTGCTTTATCGGGATATGTAAAAAAATAACCGAAGCTCCAATACCTACACTAGCTTTATGTGGTAATACATGGCCCTTCATGCTTTGTTCTTCTTTCTGATGTTTTCTTAGTGACAGTTTTAGCAAAGTTCCCATCATCTTCAGCATGCCTGTCCTGACTGTAGACATGATACCTGTCATAGCTGGCAGTGTGTACCTGTATGTGCCGCTCTTCTGCAGTGAGTAACACATGTACTGCATTAGTGATCAGTTGGGAAGAAGCTGACATAAACCCTGTGATCACTTTTCACGGTAACGGGAAAGTATTAAGAGGTAAACTGCTCATTTTATTGCATTAGTAACACTCTGTACGGCTACTGCTAATAGCTATATGTATTCTTCCATCTGTAGAATTATGGTGAAATTTGTTTATGCAAAACATCTCAGTGATCATTGTCTTGACTGTAAATGCACAATATGTCATTTAATCGTGCGAGTGAGGACAAATCTCAGTTGAATAATTCCTCTTTGGCTGTTTGCGTTCAATCTGTTCATCTGTTTGTTCAGCTGATTGAGTACAACCATGATGCTTCTCTTGCACCGTCACATTTCATTTTCATTAATTCCTCAATCTGTTTTCTGCCTCTTTGTCTGCCTCACTTTCATTTTTCCGACTCATTTTTTTTCCTTGTGTCTGCCGCTCGCTATCTTCCCTTCTCACATCACTTCAGAAGAGAAAACAAGCACTAAAACAGAATACACAAACATTTCTTTCATGAGCGCTGACTTTTACAGTCATTCTTTGGGAACTAGAGCCGCTCATTTTCAAAACTAAAAAAATCACAGAAACAGAGATCTAACGCCACTGATTTTCTAGATGAGGAAAGCATATTTTAAAACATAATAGAGCCATACTCTATTAATAACAATTTCTGCAGCTAATTCAGACAACCGCTGGTGAGAAAGTTCAGTGACTCCATGTCAGTACTTATATCCTTGCAGAGATTGTTCTTAAGCAAATTTTGGAAGAGCATGAAGAAATAATCCCACTGAACATGCTCATTCTTTTAAGGTACTAGACCTCGGCCTTAAAGTATCTGATGCATTTTCATTTTTTAATTTCATTTCCTTTGTTATGTCTTTTTATCTTTTAGAAATAATCTTGAATGTTGCCTAATGGAATCCCCCTGAAAATGATTATTGTTGACCTTGGAAATATGCCGAAAACTGGCAAAACAAAGTATGAACACTACTTGTCTGCTTACTTTATCTTGTACATGTGTTAGCTTTTAAAGGTTGAGAATTTAATATTATAACTGAATTTAAAGGCAAGGCACATTCAGGCACTTTTTCAATTACATACGCTATGTGGACAAAAGTATTGGACCAACCTTGTAATCACTGAATTCAGCTGTTTCGTTCAGGCCCATTGCCACAGGTGCAGCCATGGATTCTGCCTTTACAAACATTTGTGAAAGAATGGGTCATTTAAAGAACTCACTGAATTTGAGTGTGGTACTCTGACAGGATTCCAACACGTCAGTTCATGAAATTTCTTCCCTCCTAGATATTTCATGATCAGCTGTATGGGTATTATTGCAAAGTGGAAGAGTTTAGGAATCACAGCAATGCATGTTGGTGGGATTCCTTGAGTTAGTGTAGCGTAGGCATGAGTCACATCTTTGTCAATATTCAGATCAAAATACAAGGGACAGGCCCTGCTATAGACTGTAAATAAAAGATGAAAAAAAAACACTTTGAAGCTTTATTGTCTGTCACATCTTAGTATTTTTAAGCCACATTTGAAACTTATCAGATGGTTAGCTAGACTGGTTAATAAGGTGCATCTTTGATTCACATAGACTGTATATAAAAGTTGGACGTAGTTTCCCGGTCTGAAAAGTGAAGCCACCATGCTAAGTGCCTTACATCATAGAAGTGAGTTATATAAAATTTCACCTCCCACAGATTTGTCCTGAAAGAAGGAATTAACACTTTAGTTGTGTTAGGCTGTGAACATGTTTATTTCTACTGTAAAGTTGGGAGTATGTAGGGAATGACTCAATTTTCAAGTTGCCTTTTGAGAAAGTTTAGTTTTTGGCACTTCTGTATTGGCTTCACTTTTAAATTTGAGGTTATTGCTTGATTTAACAAATGGAAGGCAGCAATAAAATATTTAAAATGTGCCCTGAATTTTCTTAATGGACACAATCTCAATTAGTATGTCACCAACATTTTTCTTGCAACAAAAAAATAGGCCCTATCAGTCTTTTCCAGGCCTGTGAGTTCTGCTTTTCAAGGCTTTTCTACCCAAATGTTTGTAGAGTCAAGTATCCGACTCTCTCTTCTCCTTTCTTCTGTACTTTGTCAGAGCTTCTTCTCATCTCCAGACTCCGTGTAATTCAGCTCTTTTCAGTTTCCATTCTTACCTTCCACTACTTCCTTTCACACCTGTACCTCTGATTTCTTGTCCCCAGCTTCCTTGAGCTCTGCCACTCCTCCACCTTTCACTACCATCATCCACTCTGGGATATAAATCCTCTCTCTCACCCTCTCTTCAACTTTCTCTTCCTCTTTTCAGCTCTTTAATGCCAAAGACATTAAAGAGCTTTCCTGGAAGAATGATAAATGTTTTATTAGGCCTCACTCTCTTTTTTTGAAGGGTAAATACAAAGAGGAAGTGAAGGAAAAGTTCGTATCTCTGTCTCCCTCATGACTTAATTTCCATATCTGTCAGTCTGCTCCCCTCCGCTGTGACCTCTCATCTCCATTCATCCCTGCTCGACTCTCCTCTTTCATCCAGTCTCTCCATTTGAGTCCCTCATCTTGCCTTACTGGAAACCAGCAGCTACGCGCTTGCTACATAAAAGTCCGGTAATCTCTGATGGAAAAAAAATCTCAAGATGGATTAAACCATGGAGAAAACCTCATTTCTGCAGCTATGATACTTTGTGATGCATCAACAATTCCCCTCAAAAGGTGTACAAGTGTCTTTGATTGAATTTTCAAGCAGCTCAAACACATTTAGGAGTGAGTGGGGGGGTTGCTGGTTGGACTTTAAAAGGACTTAACTCCTCTGCTGCACTGTTGCTGAATCTTACATTTAGCCTCTAGGCTTGTGGATGATTGTATTTCCTGTGCTGTATCGCTGTCTGTCTTCTGGGACTGCATGTGTGTGCTCCCTGTCTCTGGCACCCCTCGGCTATGCTGCTGATTGCTCCTCCTTTTGGAAAAAATGGGTCACGTTATGTGGGCTGCAGCTCGGCACCTACTTTTACCTGTTTTCAGGACAGCCATCTCGGAGTGCTTGATGAAACCCGCTGCTGACTAAGAGGAGGTGGACGCTTCACGTTGTGAAAATAGAGAAATGTTTTTAGGCATGCTGGCAGTGTTGGTCTATTAGTCAATCCACCACTCTCCAGTCTCTCTGCTATGTTATAGATTGGCATGAAATTTGGCACATTCAGTGTACCCAGAACATAAATCCTACTGGCTTTGGCAACTGCTTAATGTATATAGTTCCATAATTAGGTCAAACTATAAATACTCCCACTGGCCACTTCATTAGATACACTTCTTTAGGATGGCTGTGTCACAGGAGATAAAGCGGGTCGTCTTGCAGTTGGACGGTTGGTAGTTTGATCTCCAGCTCCTCCAGTCTACATGCTGAAGTGCCCTTGGGCAAGTCACTAAACACCAAATTGCTCCCAATGCAGCCATCAGAATGCGAATGTGTGCATGTGTTAAATGTGCTTAAAGACAGAGAATAAAGCACTGTATGAATGTGTGTGTGAATGGGTGATTGAGGCTTGTTGTAAAAAGCACTCTGAGTGCTCAGTTAGAGTAGAAAAATGCTATATATTACTACCAGTCCATTTACCTTGCTAGTATGGGGTTGGACCCCTGTTTGCCTTCAGAACTGTCCTAATTCTTTGTAGCATAAATTCAGCAAAGTGCTGAAAACATTCTTCATAGAGTTTGGTGGATATTGACATGATAGCATCACAGTTACTGCATATTTGTCTGCTGAAGCAACTGTGTGGTGTGTGGTGATCCATCACATCCCAAAGGTGCTCTATGGGCCTGAGTTCTGATGATTGTGGAGGAAACTGTGAACTCATTGTCATGTTAAAGAAACCAGTTTGAGATAAGCTGAGTCTTGTGACATGGCACATTATTCTGCTGGAAGTAGCCATCAGATGATAGTTACACTGTAGTCATAAGGGATGGATATGGTCAGCAACAGTAGTCAAGTAGGCTGTGGTGTTTCATCAATTCTCAGTAAATATTAAGGGGCTCAAAGTGTGCAATGAAAATATCCCCCACACCATTACACCCCATTATGCTGAACTGTTGATGTAAGACTGGATGGATCCATGTTTTCATGTTTTTTTTTTACCAAATTCTGACCCTACCATCTGATTGTCACAGCAGAAATTTAAATTCATCAGACCGGGCAACATTTTTCCAGTCTCCTGTTGTCCACCTTTGTTGAGCCAGTGGGAATTGTAGCCTCAGTTTCCTGTTCTTAGCTGACAAGAAATGGCAACTGGTGTTGTCTTTTGTTGCTGTAGCCCATCTGCTTCAAGATTTGATGTGTTGTGCATTCAGAGATGTTCTAATGCATACAGTATCTTAGTTGTAACAAGTGGCTGTTTCAGTTACTGTTGCTTTCCTGTTGGCTTAAAGCAGTCCGGCCAATGTCCGCTGACCTCTGGCATCAACAAGACAATTTTGCCCAGAGAACTGCTGCTCACTGGATATTTTCTCTTTTTCAGACCCCTCTCTGTGAACCCTAGAAATAGTCGTGTGGGGAAATCCTAGTAGACTGTCAACTTCTTAAATACTCAGACCAACCTGTCTGGCACCAAAAAGTGTGCCACATTCCAAGTCACTTAAATCGCTCTTCTTTTTAAAATTTATTTATTTAAAAAAAACTTTTTA